>OZ012664.1:6019733-6327311 GCA_963942545.1 Oxycera nigricornis
GATCAATACCAAAAGCAACATTTTTTTCACCAATACGAGCAGGACTTCAAGGATTTGAACAGTGCCAAGGTGTCGCATTTAACTAAAAATATTTTTAATAGTTCATCTGGATCGACGGTCGCGAGCGGCAAACGGAATAGCACATTTTTACATAGTAGTAATTGTAACAATAATAACAATAATAATAGTAATAATTTAATAGATAACCTAAATACGAGTAATATGCAATTGCATCAACATCAAAAACACCACGATAATAACAGTGTTGCCAAACTAACAAATTGTCATAGTACTTTTAATGGAAGCGGAATTGGTGCTAGTGTTGGAAATGTTGCCAATAACGGCAACAACGATTGTAATATTGTCAATAATCTAACAAATGCCAGTATGAACCATAATAATAATAATAATAATGATAGTAATAATAGTAGTGTTGGTGAAAATGAAAGCAAGTCAATAATACGTACATTACAGGGATTTAAGGTGCTGGCTGCCGCGGCGGCTGCTGCTGCAGCAACGGCTTCAATTGAACCGTTCGATTTTAGCCAAAGGTTTATTTGAAATTATTCTTCTTTAAAAGATAGTTTCTTTGCTATTCGTATTAACTGATTTCAAATTGCATTAATGATTTTTTTTTGTATATTTTGTGTACGTTTTTCTAAAAAATTTCATCAAAAGTTGTCCTTGCAGCCAATATTGTCAGTTCAATAAGTGCGTCTTAGAGTCTTGTAGTGTCCGTTGAGATTTTCCTGACCACAACTGGTGATATATTGTCACTATGAATGTCGCGACATCCTTCAAAAGGATGTGATGATGCAGTTAATATTTTCAGCACAATAACTGCGCCGTTCAGTCATTTGTGTCCTTTTAAGTTCTTCTTTGCTATCTTGCTTGGTCGATTATTTACATGAATGATAAACCTGGGCACTTTCCCTATTTATAATGGCAACCAGCGTCATCTGGGAAAAAGGAAGAGTCCAACGCACTGTTAGCGGACAAGATGCCCGTTCCGCTCAGGAAGTTTCATTAGAATTGAACCCGAGATATCAAAAGCAACATAATTTAGATCCCCCACAAATGAATAGAAAAACTTGCAGCAAAAAAAAGGTTTTTGACACCTGCCTTTGCCTGTCCAAAATCCTCCAGCTTTACTATAAATTTATGTCAATTCAGTATTGGCTTTCTGATATTTTGAGCATGTCCCCTTCAATTCAGTTGGTTTTCGAATCTAATCTGCAATTTTCCAAGTCAAATTGGTGATTTTTCAAACCAAATTGGCGGTTTTCAGTATCAATTGGATTGAAAAAGTTCTATTTGAATTTGGAAGAGTATAATTTTGATGTGGAAATCACCAATTTGATTTGAAAAATCACGAATTTGATTTGGAAAATCACCAATTTGATTTGGCAAACCACGAATTTGATTTCGAAAATCATTAATTTAATTTTAAAACTATGAATTTGATTTTAAAAATCACCAATTTGAGTTGGAAAACAACGATTCTGATGTGGAAACCACCAATTTTGATGGGAAAATCATCAATTTGAATTGAAAAACATCAATTTGATTCAGAAAATAACCGCTTTGATTCGAAAAACATAAATTGAAAAATAAATGTCCAGTTGTCTGAAGTCAATTATTGCGCCTCTGAATTTCAAAATTTTATCAGCAGTTATTTTTCGAATGAAATCGCTTATTTTCCAAGTCAAATTGGGGATTTTGCAAACCCAGTTGGCGATTTTTCGGTATCATTTGAGTTGAAAAAGTTCTCTTTCGATATGGAAGAAGATTAATTTGATGTGAAACCACCAATTTGAATTAGAAAATCACCAATTTGGTATGGAAAAATCACCAATTTAATGAAGAAACAATCAATTTGATTTGAAAAACCATCAATTTGATTTGAAATAGAGCCAATTTGATTTGATCAACCACGAATTTGTTTTGTTAAATCGCCAATTTAGATGTGGAAACCACCAATTTGATTCGGAAAGCTATCAATTTGATTTCAAAAATCCTTAATTTAATTTGGAAAACCATCAAACTGAAACAGAAATCAACCGATTTGGTTCGGAAAACTTAAATTTTAAAACAAATTTCCAATTGTCCGGAATAAAGATGGCAGATTTTGCTACTTTCTAATCACAATGGTGGACTGCGATTGCTCTTTTTCAATAACTGTGATAAAGAGCAGCTCTACAATCGCAGTGATTTGAATATGCTCTTATATCATATGTCATATTCAAATCTAGCAAACAGAAGCTACGCGATGAGCACACACTTAGCATAAGCGAGCCATGGTAAGCAGTGTATGTCTCTCTCAGTTGATGAGCATAAAATTATTTTGTTTGCCACGAGACATACAGTGGAGGACATAATTATAAGTTCACAAAAAAAAATTCAAATAAAATTCACATCTAATTCATTATATTTACTTTTGCCTTCAAACATGTACTGTAGTATTTTCATTAGTTGGCATTCTTCAATATTAATTAAAAAGACTTTTTGGCTGTTGAACATGACAATTTTTTGATGAAATATAAGTCAAAGCGGCTACAAAATGACTATGTTTTTCAATTAGTTTAATTTCAGATATCATTCAATTTTCTTTTATATTTTCTATCGCATATAGATTTTTTACGAATAAAGTTTTGGAGAAAAATAATATTTAGTGTGCATTTATTTTCCAGTTGGAAAACCATCATTATGTTTAAATTAACCTATTTTCTTTCTCTTCCATAAAATAACAACTGTTCCGGATTGTTCATCTATATTGAAATCGAATATGGCCAAATTTTGTTTGCCATCGATCATCATTCAACAAATGTTCACTGTTAATATATTAATTCGTGTTAAATGTATCTGAATTTTTATTATCATTTGTTCGTCATCAATTTATTGTGACGTCGAAATTAAAACTTTTTTAAATAAAATATTTTCGATAAATTCAATTGAATCATGCATCATAATCGATTAAAGTAGAACAATTGATCAAAAACATTCACCGAGCGTACAATCGGATAATAGTAAAGATAATTCAGCGGAAAAGAAAAAACCACATATCAAGAAGCCATTAAATGCATTTATGCTTTATATGAAGGAGATGCGCGCCAAGGTTGTCGCAGAATGTACACTTAAAGAGTCGGCAGCTATAAACCAAATATTAGGACGAAGAGTGAGTACAAAAAGAGTTTCCTATTTATTTTTGTCCCCAAAATTATTTAAATCGATTTTAATCTATTTTTTAAAAAAAAAATAAAAGTTGTTAAAGTTTGCTCATTTGAAAAGAGTTTCGATGATTTTAAAAAGAAATAATTTACTATAGAAAATAAATTATTTTTGATTTCTATTGTGTAAAATACAAAATAAATTAAACGGAAATCATAATATATTATATTATTAATTATTAAACTAGCCTAAAGCATATAAACAGCATTTGGAAGTACTGTTCAAAAATGTTGTTCCTTTTGCATGCTGATTTTCTTTGAAAAATTCGTAGAAGTTTGAATATTCATCACATTTGTAAGATAGCATTTCAGTGTTCATAGTTCGTGTTAATAAATTAATTTGTCCCGAAAAAAGTACGCTTCTACACTTCCAAAAGAAATTTTTTCAATAAAAATAGAATAATTTTTATGGTTGCAATAGAAATTAAAAATAATTCCAATTAATTTATAACCTTTCAACTTTTGAATCTACCAATATTATCGGATTTATAAATAATCACATCGAAATGAGTAAAATTAAGGATAATTATTAATTGAAATTTATGGATAATAAATAAAACAAACAAAGACAACAAGAAAGCAATATATATATATATATATTAAATAAACATTTTTACTAACAAATAGGTTAACCCCTATCAACGTGGAGAAAAATGATGTTTGTGTGTTTTTTTTAAAGAAAAAAATATAAATTAATTAATTTCATATTTGATATCGATATCTTTTCGAAATAGAATCGAAAATGTCAACAAAGAAAATTGAAAATTGAACATTTTTCATGATAATACTAAACAATAAAATAATTAAAAACTAAAAAAAAATTTATTTCGGGAGAATAAGCAGAAAATATTTTTTCAATTGTGTGTATAATTTTGATGAAATATATATTTTCTCATAGAAACGATCATTGAAATGTGTTAGAAAATGAAAAGGAAAATCTATGAAAATATTAATGATTAGTAAAAATATGAATCCACGATCTTTTGTGAAGTTTTAGAGCGTTTGAAAAGAACATTTTAGACATCAGACGAATATTTGTTTTTTGCATGGATTAAACAAAGTCAGTTTTTAAAGTTTTTTTTAAAATTACCATATAAAAATGAATCAATAAGGTAAAAAATGTGGAAGGAGTTTTCGAATACTAGAAATATGGTAGCCTTATTTTACAGACTCTTTAATAAAAGGATTTTTCCCGAGCCCTCCTTACCCAACACTTCTACCGTTCCATGAAATTGGGAAAGTAGCTTTCAACCTCATATTAGGACTTTTAGTAAAGAAGAGTTTTTCAACTTTCAAATAGGTATTTCTGAGCTTCTAAAATTCATGGGCCTTCACCTGACGATGTTTGTTGCTGCCGGCGATTTCTAGAGCCCTTTCGATTACATCGGATGCTATGCTTCCTTAATCATAGCTGGCAGAAGAAATTTTTTTCACGTTTTCTTAATATAAACTGGTTTTTCTTGAGGACATTTTCTTGCAAAAACTTCTATTTCTGACGATGATTTTGCTACTTTGCAGCTGCTATGCAACTTTGAAGGAATGCTACCAGCGTTTAATTTACAAATCTTAGTAGTGATCTGTTGAATAAATCCTCCAAATGGTTGCATGGTTTATTCGGGTGATGGTTCCTAGATGACTAGTCCTTCATTTTGCCAGGATCAAAATCGTTCGTTCTTTCTCCAAAACATTTACACAACTCATGATTGCAGCGACTTCACAAGGATAGTCCGTTCTTCAAAGATCATACTCTATCTCATAAACCTCTTAATAGTTCAATGATCCACTTTATCGGTACGTTATAGAGTCCAGTCTAGTTCGTCCTCTGTAATAATTATAGATTTTCTAAGGCCTGCGTCAACGTTTAATCTTTGAAAAGGCTGAACGATCACTAAACCGACCGCATCAATACATCAATTGATCTCGTCCTTTTCGTTAGTTTTTTTTTGCCATGTGAACCCAACGATATATAAATGAGTCAAAATTTTACATTTCCTTTTCGATTTACATCGTTTTTCTTGTTCCGATCATTTATTTGCACTTCAACCCCAACTTTATTTGTGCATAGTTTCTCTCCCCGCGTGGTTGAAACGTTAAACGATCCATTTTGTGCATCGACGATTTAAACTCAAAAAAAACATACGTGTCACTGTTGCCAATGCCGAAATAACATGCACTTCAGAAACCAAAAAATCACCTGAATTGAATAATGGTTACATTCCGAAACTGAATGCCAGGACATACCAATAAAGCTTGTTTCTGAATTTTAAATGCTGTATAATGTTTGAAAGTAGAATGATCAGTTCTTGGATTGATGACGAAATAAATTTTTATCCTGGTTCATGGAATTCATTCGAGGGTTTCTACGTTTACAATGGACCGAAATCGGTCTGAATGGAGCGGAAGCCGGTTGGGTTGGCATCCTCATAGCCTAATCTAACCTAAAATGATTTCTGTATATTTGTAAAGTTTTTAGTTTGCCGCTAGTTTACTAGGAATTCATGGTATCCTATTTTTGAGGTCGAATGCCAATTCTTCGTTATCTTCTAGCCATAGAAGATAACTACCGTGTTTATATGATTTAATCCTTTTCTAACTCTGTGGAACACTTCTTTTATCTGAAAAATTTGGTAAAATGGTATGTCGCATTCTATAAAAGCAATTTCTAGTCGTAGACTAAATGATAATGGTTTCATCCTTATTGAAAGTACGTTAGAAGACTTTTTATCGCATTTTTTATATTAAAAAATCATTAAAATTAAAATTTTCTTAATATGGTTTTTGTGTCTTGGGACAGTTACTTTAATTTTGCCTAATTTTAAATTTTGTACAAAATTCATGATATAATGAGATTTGAGCGAAGAAACTTTTGATCCTTGCTTCGAAATGGAGAGTGTACGCACTTCTGTTACAACTAAGCGAATTTTTTTAAATATACTCAGGGTTTATTTATTGTAATAGTCAATTTTCAATGAAATAGAAGGCTAAACAAAATTTATACGAATTCCAGAGATGGTATCACTTGGAAATTACCGCAGATTCATTGAAAAATTCTTGCATTAACGACTCCTGAAACAAAACGTGTATTTTTCACTTAATTTTTTGACAATTTTTGATATAATTCATGATCAATATTGAAACCATCAAAGAACAAATCCAAGTCGAAAGTCTACAAACGCTAACTTTAAAAATAACAGCTTGTAAAAAACAACAAATATAAACATTTTGTGTTCCAAAGAAAACAACCAAAAAACAAAAAACCCAAAAAAAAAAATTTTAATTTGTTCACATGTCCTTCGATTATTATATTATCATCATATCAACAGTGGCATGAGTTGACACGAGAAGAACAGAGTAAATACTATGAAAAGGCGAGACAAGAACGTCAATTACATATGGAATTATATCCGGGGTGGAGTGCACGCGACAACTATGGTTACGTTTCGAAAAAGAAGAAACGTAAGAAAGACAGATCGCCCGCGGATTCGGGAGGTATTACCACAAAAAATAAAACTACAAACTTTCACAAAATAAAAATAAAAATCAAATCAATATAAAACAAAACAAAAAAAATCAAAAACCAAAAAAGAAATGCAAAGAAACTTAAATTAAAGCAGCAATTTAATTTTCTTTGAGTTAATCTCTTGATTGTTTCAATTTGGTTTTTCCTTTAGCTTTATGATTTTCTTCCGTACTTTTTTTTGTTTTGGACAATATCTGGAAGACTATATATATGTTTATATATTTTTATAATAAATTCAAAATTTTCAAATAACAACCACAAAAAAAATAGATTAATTTACTGAAATTGAGATGGAAAAGATAAACATCAAATCTAGTTTTCTTTTCTCTTAACAATATGAAACGTTTTGTTTTTTCGTTCTTAATTTAATCCATTTTATTTCAAATAAATTCATTTTATCGTGTTTTTTTCCGTCTGTTTAGTTTCATTCAATTGAGTTCTCTATTAAAAAGAAACGAACATTCAAAGAAGAAAAGGCAATAGGTTCTTAGATTTTTTAAATGGAACGATAAATTAAATAATCAATAAGTAATGGAATATGTATGTATTGATTTAATCGTGCTATTTTTTTATTGACGTAGAATAATGGATAAGTAGGTGAAATTTTCAATGACGAGGAGGTGCAGTAGACTTTAAATCAACTTCGTTTCTTTCCAAACACTCAATTCAGGAAAAAATATGGTTCTTGCTTGTTGGATGCTCGCGTTTCCATTTTTGGACAAGATTCAATGAAAACTCATGGGGATTATTAGAAACACCGATGATTTTAAGGAGGTTTTTGGTCGCGTTCATTTTTTTTCAATTTCAAGAAATTCACTTTATTCAAGATTCAAAATTTGAAGTTGTTTTTCAATAGTTTTTCAATTGCTGAATCTGTTCATGTATGATCGAATCTCATAGATCAATTCCATTTATTGTTGCAATAAAACTCTTCCATTGAAGATGGCAATTTGCATAATACATCCTGAAAAGCAAATCAAAATGTATTCACATTTAATTTTATCACCTTGAGAGTCATTTGTCAGTTGTGGTAAATGCTAATAAAATATGACGACACAATCCGACCAATATATTCCTTTTTGATTCAAGTCGTGGGAGAACCTATCATTTTCATTTCATTTTTCCAAAGATGACCATCGTCAAAGCTGCAAAAATCTGAAACTAATATCTACTAATATTAATTTCACAAGTCCAAAACTTTTTAAAACTAACTATCATGGATCGACAAATTTTTAAAGTATTTTTTTCGGTAACACACTCATGTGTGTCAATTCCCAAAAAACAACTATTTGGCTTTTTTCATTCAAAAATACCTTAACAAAAAAATTAAACGAAATTGTTAAATAATCCTTTATGACATATTTCCAACGCGTATGTTGCTACTTGAAAATCAAATACTGTTAATATTTTATCAACAGAAATACAATTCGAAACAAAAATGCTTTGAAATTCAACCAAAAACTATTTTCATTCAAATAAAAAAAGCAACAGAAAGAGAATGACAAAGTAACTTGACCAAGTTATTAATATTCTTTTTTAATTCTATATATATATTCGACTGAAACAATATTAGTCTATTGAAAAAGCTAAAATGCAAAAAAGCTTGATCAATTAACTTTATTAACAAAAAAATAAATATTTTTTGAAATCAATCGGCCCAAATTTTGTTTTTGCAAATTTTTTTATTTTTATTTTACTTCGTATGCATCACAAAAAAAAATGAAAAAAAAATTTAAAAAAAATATGATGTGAAAACTTTTAAATGTATTGAATTTTAATGTATTCCAATAAATTTCGATACATTTCTTTGTTTTAGAAATAATGACGACATGAAATAAATAAAAGTAGAATTTATGTGAAAATGAAATTTGAAATATATATATTATATTTTTCTCCCCGCTCTAATAAAATTGCGCTCTTGTGTAGTTTATAAAGTAAATAAATTAAATAGAATTAAAGTTTGCATTTGCACTAATGTTTTGATTAATTTACAATACCGGTAGATATTCAAATGGATACTAATGTAGAGAAAATTGAGGCATGATTCGAGATATGGAGGATTTTTTTACAATGCTAGTAGGCCTGTCAAGTAAACGAGGTTACCATTTATTCTTCTGAATTGTTCCGAATTGCACCAGAACGAACTCGGCCGAATGGAACCTAATATTCATTTTGCATGAAGCAAAAAAAAACTTTATACCTTTTGCAGGATGGGCTATTCCTTGTTAAATTTTTGAAATAAGTGCGCAAATAATCGATTACTTCACGATTAATTGGTGTACCACTTTTCGTTATCCTGCTAGCACCGGGGCTTGTCCGAATATCAATCATTTAAATATCGGGCACAAAAAACAGTCAGCAAAATGTTAAGACGGAGTTAAAACTTCTGATAAAGAAAAGATTCAGCTCACTGTAAACTAACTTTAATTTCTCTGGCAGCAAATCAATTTGTATTGAAAATATGTTCCTTCCTGATGATTTTCGCTGCAGTTTAGGTGTTTTCCCGAAATCGGTTAATTTCTGAATCAAATTAGTAATTCTCCCAATGAAATTGTTAGTTTTCCAAATCAAATTGGTGATCTTCTCAATCAAATTGACACTTTTTGAATATCGTATGTGTTTAAAAAATCCTAATTTCATTTGGAAGAGTACAGAAAGTCACCAATTTGATTGGGAGAACACTGAAATTGAAAAAGAAACGCTAAATATCAAGTGAGAATCGCCTTCCATCGTGACATTCCATCGTTAATAGTAGCATCAAGCATCAAATTGAGCGGAAAATCTCCATTTCGATTCGAAAATCATCCGAATTGATTCAGAAAATACTTAAATTATGGAGAAATGATTAAGGAGTCCCTAATTTCTTGTAATGCTGTTATTTGCTTTATTTTGAAAGAATCAAGCGCACTCAAGGCGAAATTTTCCTGATCCTTTCCATCTCGTTGCACTACTTTACAGCTAATTTCCTGTCAAAGATGATTATTAACGTTTACATTCATGGCACAGTAGCAGACTGGAACAAAAATTAAATTCAAATCAAAATGTATCTTTTATTTGAATGCTGATAGTGGTCCTTCATATTCAGAATTGTATTAGTCGATTTACAGTTATTCGTAAGTTATAGACCCGACCCTATTTACAGCTCTCAATATTTGCCGGTCCCTTGGGTAAAGGCGTTGAGTAATTCAGCTACTGTTCTCACTGTTCGAATCTCAATTGCGACTTGGTCATAATATTCATAATCCAAAGAGATATGGCTGAAGGACTTTCTCCTTCACTGAATGACGTAGACTTTACACACATCCGTACGCCAGTGTTGTTAGATGTCCATGTCACCAACGCCTAAAATTAGGCAAAATTTTTTTTTTCATAATCGTCTTTTTTGGTGGTTCAAGGGCGGTATATGGAAATTTCTACTAATTCTAGCTGCAAATGAGCGTAAAAATTTCCATTTTACGGATAAATTACAACTTTAAAGAAAAAGGTAAATTTCGACTTGAGCAATGATTTGTCCATTTCAAAATCCACAACGAATAGCCAGTATTTTGCAATGCATTAGCTTCATTACCAATACGAGTACGTATGATGAATTTTTGGCACCTCAAATTCGACAGTTCTGTTTGTTGACATAAACCTTCAAATTGAAGATGGGGTCCGTTCGAAATGATTATTTCCCAACCAAAATCGACATGATTTCCCAAGCATATGAAACGTCTCGTAAAGAAACGATAACGAAGCATTAAACGATACATTCCGCACAGTGGCCGTTTGATATTACATATCTGTTAATATTTTAAACTCCTCATTGTTTTCAATGTCGAAATAACACGCACTTCTCAAATAAACAAATGGTCCGTCGCGTACATTTTCAGCCGGACGTGGAAGAAAATCTATTATAGTCATCGCATTTCTGTATACACTAAATGGTGCGTTTAGTTGACATCATGCATTTCGAATTCTTTCATTTTTCGTGAACACTAATCAAGTCAATCATAGCTAGATAGTATAGGAATGGAGTCACAATCAAAATTGGATTCAAATCTTAACATTGCATGCGGCACTCCAACGCATTCACCGGTTAAATCATCCAGCGATATTAGAGGCCTAAAAGAAATGAGTAGTAAGAGTATATTTAAGGGCAAGTTTTTGCAACTGTACATAGAAAAGATATGTACGTCTGTTAACTATTAATACCTTCTAGCTATTTTCAAATTGATAAATTTTACGGGGTTTTAGCTGTTTTTACAATTACAATATCCTATTAAAGGGCACGAATTTACTTTTTGATTTATGATTGCTGATTGTACGCAATATAGCATCTCCAATTCAATTTAAGCGTTTTTCGAATCAAATTGGTAATTTTTCAAATCAAATTGGTGGTTTTTTAAATCACATCAGTAGTTTTTCAAATCAAATTGACACTTTCAACCCGACTCGAGTTGGAAAGTGCGAATTTAATTTTGAAGAACATCAAATCTCCAATTTGATGCAGGCAGTAACCAATTTGATTCGGAAAGCATCTTAATTGAAAAAGAAATGCCGTATATCAAGCCAGAATCATATTGGAACCTAGACTTTCCAGGTGACATCCCATCTTTCCAGATGCGATATAAACGTCCTTTGAACAGTCTAACAAAACGAAATGTTACTGTCAAAACTGCCTTGCAGATGTTTTAAGGACACTCTGTCAATAGTAAATATGTTTGCATTGACAAATTTTTGAAGTATGAAGTGCAATTTGGTTCCATAATTATTTCCAGCCTCAATAGCTGAGCTTGAATTCAATTTGCCTTGAATCCATTACCAAAATAGGTACCAAACGACCATTGTGTTAGTTTTCAGCAAGTTGCAATTTCGCATCCCTTTGAGAGCAAATATTCTATTTAGGTTTATATAAAATTCTGTTTTCTCTCAGCCAGATAGGACTATAGGGCATAAGGCTAACTTAAAAATGACTTTTATATTTTTCATAATCAAATTTAAATTAAATTCAACAGCAGTAAGTCTCACAATAGTGCAAATACTAAAACGCCTAAAGCAATTATGTACTTTCAAAATTAATAAAAACTGTTAAATAATCTCAATATAGATATATAAAAATGCGAAACATTGTAAACAAAAATTAAAAGATAGTTTATGCACCCGAACCCGTTAAACGATCAGTCACACTCGAATTTTTTTTAAATAAAAAATAAATAAAAAAACAAAATTAAATGTTAACATTTCACAATTTATTTGAATTATTATTTATGTATTTTTCATAATAAAATAATATTAGCTGAAATAAATTTAAAGAAAAATACTTTTCAATAGCAAATGCTTTTCACGTCATCGGAAATTTTTAAAAATAAAATTATTGAAATAATTTCATTTTGAAAAATATTTTCAACCAGATGTTAATCATTGTCGAACTATGGCTGTCCTAGTATTTATTCGAAAATGTTGTTCTTGTTTTTTAACCACCACTTGATTCTGTGAAATTCAACTTTTCTCAGATGTGCAGAGCACAAGTTTTTCAGCCAACATATGTATGTGTTAAATTTTTTGGTTAAATTTTCTTTTTTTTTTGCAAAAATATTATCTCTTAATCGACCACGAAATAAAAAAAAGTAGATTTCAAAATAACCATAATAAATTATGTATCGCGTTCAAAAACCTTTTTTAATACGTAAATTATAACAAACATACACATTTTTTCTCACAAATTTTTTTCTGTAGGAGAAATAAGGTATTAACCAATTTTCAGTCAATATTTTTTAAAGCGGGAGATTTTAGACGAAAGAAAAGTAAAACTTGCTGGAAAATGTCTTTGTATCAGCTGATCGGTTTTCAGGCTAATTTTTTTTGTTAAATTCAATGCATTTTCGGAAAAATCCACAAATTGAAAATAATTGATACTTGGGCGTCGCTCGTAAGTTTTTCGTGTTCTTTCCGTTTATGGTCCCGATCGCTCGTCAGAATAATTGCTGGGAAAAAAATAATAATGAATCTATATCTACATTTAATATCACTTTAATTAGTCCTAATTATCTATAAATGTCAATGCTTTTTCATATATATATATGTACCCATGTGTGAATTTAGTGGCATGCCCTTGGTCGTGAGGAACAGGCTAAATATTATGAGTTAGCTAGACGCGAACGGCAATTGCATATGCAAATGTATCCGGATTGGAGTTCGCGAACGAACGCATCCCGCGGCAAGAAACGGAAAAGAAAACAAGATACAAACGATGGAGGTTAGATGATATTAACTTCTACACAACTTATATAAATCTATTCTATTTCATACTATATATATATATATTTTTCCCCAAAAATTTTCTCCTTTCTTCTTACGAAATAATGTGCAAGGAAATCACTTTATTTCGGAAAAAACCAGGAATAAATAATAAAATAATTGAAAAATTTATTTTTAAATAAATTAAAATATTTCCTACACAAAAAAGAAAATCTGTAAAACTCGACTGTCCTCAATATAATATTCAATTTTTATGCATCTGAAATTTTCCTGATTCGAAAGGCTAGTCGACACATTTTTTATGTATTGAATTGTAAAATTGAAATTTAAAAAGTACCTAAAAAAAGTACGTCAATTTTATTTAAATATTTTCTTCATCAAAAGACAAGAGATTAAATTAAGCAATAAATATTTTATGCTATGCAAAACATGTGTGTATATATTATATTTAATAAATTTATTTGCACTTGTTATGAAATATGGTCGAACAAGAAAATCTAAACGAATCTAATGTTGATAAGATAATATATCCTTCAATTATTGCTGTTCAAAATACAAAAATACAAAAAATATTCGAGAAGAAATATTGAATCAACAATCGACCAAACAACAAGACAACAACAAAAAAGGGTTTGCATGCATTCAATGTAAAAAAATAACTTATTTTTATTTTATTTAAAAAAAAAACAATAGAAATCATTTACTGAGATGACTTTTCGTTTGACATGTGTTATTTACATTGTTAAATATTTTTTTATTGATGTTTTTCGATATATTTTTTTTGTATAAATTGCAAATACGAAAATTGGGCTAAAGTTTTTATTTTTTATAGAATAATCGTTGCATCAATTGATACACCAAGAATTGCAATATTACGGACATTTTACAATATGACATATAGTTTGTTTTTAAGTGAAACAATGAATTTAAGAAAATCATAGAACAAAAATATGCCAAAGATATTAGGGGGGAAAAAATTTATAAGACGTATCCGGAAATTTATAAGACCTAACCATAGATATTTAGGGGTAGGTTCATTATAATTTGGCTTATAGAAGCCATTTTGGTATCGAAAAAATGTGCCTGATTGATTTTAAGATGATATGGTTAACATGATGATTTATTTTTACATGCCGAATTTTTAAACACTTCGGAAATGTTAAATTTATATAAAATTAATGTTAAAAGGGTGTTCCTTTGTAGATATGAAACGCATGGTTGTATTTAATACCGATACTTTTAAAACTGTATTTTCAAAATTTTTCAGGAATCCTTTTATCAAGAATTTACGAAAAATAACCCATTTAAAAATTATTGATAACATTTCAACATATTTATATTTTAACAACAGATCGATAATAGTTTTATGTAGTTTCAAATGTTAGGGAAATTATCGGATACCTCAGTTCTATGTGAAAAAATTCTGAAAAAATCTACTTATAATGTTAGGAGTGCGCGAAATTTTGAAGAAGAAAACTTAGTTCACATAAATTCTTAACTTTTGAATTTATGTGAAATTTTCCATTTTCAAAAAGGTTTGATTTTGTGAAAAAAGCATTGAAAAAATTCCAAAAATATCAGAAAATTTCGAAAAATTAGTAAAAATCCATCAAACAAGCGGAGGTCTTCCAAAATTTTGGTCTCAGTTCGTATTATTTTTCATCAAAACCTTCGTGAAATTTTCTGCTGGTTTGAGTGTGTGTCGAATAACATTTAGTAGAGTCATCGCTTCTTTCATTATACGTATTTTATTATTGACTATCCATTACCGCCTTAACAACATAAAACGATCGGAATAACCTCGAAAATTGAATATTTAGGAAAATTTCAGTTAATGATGTAAAAAACAGATGTATTTTTCCTGGATGATGTCATGTTGATAAACTAAAGCATTTTGTGGAACCAAAAGTAAATGAAACTCATTAACTTGAAGACATTTGTTGCTGGGCATCCTTTTCTCATATACAATCTGCACAGTAATGTCAAATTTTAATCTTTACCCGTAATTTTGAGTCGAGCCTATTCGCCACGGGGTAAGAGATGATACCTCATCTCTGATATTTAAAATTCAGTTTTCTGGCGTTATCCTGATAAGCATTAAAAAAACTGTTCAGATCACCCAAATGACATATTAATTTCTATGTTTCATTATCGGTGGTTGATATGCTGAGTAATTGCCAGGATTAGACGGCATCGTGCTATAACCAAAGCTTCTTCAAGACCAAAAGATCTACAAGCGGTCACGAAAAATAAGTTAGTTTGTTTGTATATAATGACCATAGATGCTAACACCAAACAGTCAGTCCGTCAGGATGCTTTGGCTTTTCCGACGACTAAATTTTCGGCACCTCAAATCCTTCACTTCTGTTTGTTGACATAATCTTCAAAATGAATAAGAGCTTCCTTCTCTTTAGAAGATTTTGCGACCAAAATCGACGTTATTTGAAAACCACGATCCATTACTTTTATCCGAAGTTTGACGTTGGATATCTGTCTGTCCGATATCTTTACTGCATCCACTGTTATCAATGTCGAAATAACATGCACTTCTGGAAGAAAGCAACTAAAGGTACATCTTTTTTTGAAACAAAAACCGTGCAAAATGTTTTAGCACCGCGTCACTGTTATCAATGTTGAAATAACACGAACTTTTGAAAAAAAGCAACTAATAGTCCATGTTTTTTTGACCTCATGAATTATCAAATTCTTTTAATGTTTTTTTTGGATAGAGGGTAGGGCAGTAACTAAAAGTATTTTTCAAAACTAATCAATTGACTGGTAGAATTTAGGATACATTTAGAAAAATAGATACGTTTTAATCAATATGGTGTATGAACTTTCTTCCCTTCTTAGGTTGGAATTTTAGAAAATGTGCATAGTTTTTCGTACACCAAGGTTTGGCTTACTATAATTGTTCGCTCTTAGACTTGCAATGTAATTATAAAAAACAGTAATTTTATAAGCAATAAGCTATTCACCTAAAGGATGTTTTTTCGCATTAAAATTAAACTCAATTCAAATGAATGTCTAAGAGCTGGAGATATCTTTTTAGAGGTGAACATTCCCCTAATATTCACGAGTGAATTTCTAAATTCTTAACTCATAAAAAAATAGCAAAAAATTTATGATCTCAGCCCAGAGATGTTAGAAAAAGTCAGGAAAATTTGAAAATTATAACTAATTTTTGAATTAATCACGTAATTTAAAAATTTTAGCTTCTCCCATTCCATTCTCAGGCAATTCTTAATGAAAGGATTCTGGAATATTGAGTATTCTATCTTGATTTTAAAATATAAGAATATTATTTAGATCTTTTAAAAAAACTTAATGAAATTTTCATTGAAATAAAAATAAATAAAATAAAATTTACGAAAAGTCTATTAGTACAAATGAACAGGCACATTTTTTTATCCATTTAAAAATTAAAAAAAAATATTTAATATAATATATACACTTAGTGTCTTATTTGCAGCTAATAAAATACAATATTTTGCATTGCTCATAATATCGTTATCCCGATTGAAGATAAAAAAATCATATTTTCTGTTACGCTTTACATAATACTTAAATAAAGAAGTATTTCTTGATCCCCTTTACTCTAATCAACTTTATATTGATTTATTTTCTAAATAATATTTTGTTCAATTGAATTCAAAACATATTTTTTAATATTCTGATTTAAAGCGTTAGGTTTTTGTACGCAAAAAAATTTGATTAAATTCAATAAAACAAATGAAACAAATTAGGACAAAAAACCAATCGGACTCAGTATGAATTAAATTTTTACAATGATTTCCAAAAGTGACAGGAGTTTATCAGAATTATTATTCTTTGTTCTATTTCTTTTTAATGGTTTAATGGTTTCTTTTGAAATTAATTAATTATTTTTTTTTGTTTTTGAATTTGAAAATTTTGAATTATTTTATGAATATATATTTATTTTAAAGAATAAGACAATTATCACAAGCGATAAATTAACAATAGTCCTAAAATTGTTTGTTTTTCAACACGGAAAACCCGTTTGTTAATTTATTGCAAGATAAACATATCGACAGCGAAGGAAAAACAATAGAAATTAATTTTAAGAATATTTATTTGAAGATTTCAGTTACCATGAATTTTTTTCGGGACTTCAATCGATTTACAAAAAAAATAAGAATTTAATATTGTAAAATGAATGCACGATTAATTTTGTTTTTATTATTTTTCAGTCATACGATGTGAACGTTTCTCTGAATTTTTTTTGGAGAATTGAAGAAAAATTAAATTTATCATCAACGCGTTTTAATTTCATTTCTCTTCGGGGAACATGTCTCGCTGTTGTCTCGATAGAAAGTTAACTGTTATTTCTTTACTTAATAGATATATTCTTTGAAGATACCCTCATTTTTATTTAAAAACAGATATACATTTGGACAACCGAACGGAGGAAAACAAATTTCATTAAATTTTTCGCAGTTTTTCTGTTTTATTCCTAAAATCTTGTTCGAATTTTATCAAAATACAACATACAATCTTATTCTTCATGAAAATCTGGCTGCCCAATCAACATGTGCGATTTTTGTCAATTTATTAGCCCCATTTTTAGACGTGATATTAATTTGAAAATAAAATTAAAACAAAAACTCATGGTAACTAGAAATTCTATGAATTATTTTAAAATTATTTGTAGTTTCTCGTTCATTTCTTTTCAAAACATGTTTAATTCTTTTTCGCCGCGAATATTTGAATATTTTGAAAATTTCAGAAAAATAATGAATTCAATGAAAAATTTTCCCGAAAAAAAAAAAATTAAACATGTCTTGATTCATTCGTCGATTTCGTAGACATTACATTTAATTTTAATATGAATTTTTTTGCAAAATTTATTAATGCAAACATTTCTTATCCTTTTCCTGCATCATCCTTTCCATGATTTTTCAACAACAACAACTAAATCAATCCGTAAACATTTTCCCAACACTGTGTGATTGTTTTTTCCCCACCCCTCGGCCATTTTCATTTTCGGTCGACCGCTGACTGGGCTGCTTGGCATTTTCAACATGGCGGAATTTCTACAACTGAATTTTCATAATACTTATTATTGGAATTTCATTGATAATAGGTAACAACATGAAGAAATGTAGAGCTCGATTTGGATTAGATCAACAGAATCAATGGTGCAAACCTTGCAGGTATGTATAATATAAATTATAGTATAATTTTTTTATTATGATTCTATAAAGAAAAATTATAGTTTTTCATTTTATTGAATTTTCATTTCCAATAAAAGACATTGAAAATAGTTGAAGCTAATATTTTTGACGAAATAAAATTATTTTCGAATGGATAGAAATTTGATCTTTTGACAAAAAAAAAATGTTGTGTTGATAAAACTTTTCCTGGCTCGAAAATATTTTATTAAATCAATATTCAATATTGGTGTAAATTTTTTGATAAAATTATTCTCATTATTTGTATACATTTTACATTTATTTCAATGTTTATATATTTTTCCTGGATTAAATTAATTTCATATTTTCATTTTATATATTATATATACATTATAAACAATTAGAAAATATTTTCAAATATGTACTTTTTGTTGATGATGTTTTGCTTCTTGTTCCATTGTTGCACCACATGATTTATTTGTCTTTATTCGCAAAGTTCGCTTTTATGTATTTATTTATTTCGATTTGTTTGAGTCTATGATCTGATTTAATAATGTTTCATTGTCATACTTTCTATTCCATAATAATCAGATAACTTCGAAAGGGTTGCTATAGAATCATCCAAATTTTGTATGGATTTTCATTTATTTTTTCATTGAAATGTTTTCTAGTGTTTAACTTGCCAACGATATCGATTTCAGTTCAACTCACCTCCAATATTACATTTATTTCGTTGATAAAAATTGAGATTTCGTGAAAATTCAAATTTCAAATTAATACGAATTGACTCCAAAATGCACCCTTCTCAAGTCACAAAATAAGAACTCGTCCTTCATTTGTTGTCTTTTTTCAAATGAAAACTAAATAAGATATGAATTTTTAAATGAAATTTCCAACTCTGCATTACTTGGAAAAACTACGACTTTGCATAATTAGTTATTTTTGTTTTATACTTGATTTGAATTTTCCTTGCACAAAAAAATTGTATGCATATTATAAAGATAGTGACTCGTAAATTTTGAATATAATTTTTTTTTTTTGAATATTATATATATATTTTTTTCAATTGTAGTTACTCACTCAGTTTGCGAACAATATTTTTTTTGTTTATTTTCATTGATTTATGTTGCCGTATTCAAATATATTTTTCTCTGTGGAAAGACGTATATAAATTTAATTTCACTGTGAATTTCATTTGTTAATTTCAACATGTTGTTATGAATATAAAAAAAGAATAACAAAACATCGATCGCATAAATTACATTCAAAAATTGCAACAAAAAAAGACACAAAAACATCTATAAATTTTTTAAAAATATAACCGACTTTTATTCATAATATTATTCAAGAAAACATTTTTTCTTATAAACAAAATTAATTGAAATTTAACATAAACAATTCATAACTGTTGCCCATCACGAAAAAAAAGAACATCCAATTTTCAATAGAGTTATATCGTGAATTTGCACTGAAAAATGCTTTGAAAATTTCAAAAATTAACGGAAAAATATCTCTAAATTTCATCGTGGGTTCATTTCAATTGCGAAAAATTGGATGCTTTTGCATTGGCCATGAAATCTGAACGATTGCAATTCTATCTTCTTATGTCGTTGTATAATACGAATTAAGTTATTCAGTTCATTTGCAAAAGACCAGCAGGATGAGAGGAAAGATTGAAACAATCCTTTGAATAGTTCTTTGAAAGCTCAAAGACAAATTGTGTAGCAAAGACAACTGTCTGTAGAGGAAAAAAGGTTTTCCCATCTTAATGTGCTTTCGAAATTTTCTAAATAGTAAATAAATTACAGCTAAATTTAATAATGAAAAATTAATGGTAGGGACGCAATAGCGTTTCAATTTATAGCAAGAGTCATTTGCTGATTCCTTTTAAAACTTATAAAAAAATAAAACAGAGTGCCCATTCGAATTATATATGTATATATAAAAATTAATTCAGCTATATGACTGGCTTGGCTCTCGTTGTGCCCAATTGTTCAGTACATGGTCAATTTTTTGTGGCTCAATTCCACGAAAAGCGGATTGGATGTTTTTTAAGTGCATAAATTGTTTGTGAATTGTTAAAGCAACAATAAGTCTTAAAAATCCAAAACCAAATCACTGAAAATTCTCACAGTTTCCAAAACACTGCAAATTTTCCAATGTTGCTAAAGTGTACTGTTTCATACATGCTGTGCATTGTGTCAAATACCACACACATGTGAATGTACCAAGCGTGTAACTGATGTCAATGTTGAAATGATACGCACTTCTTAAACAACCAATAATGATCCACTCATTAGGTGCTGCCACTTACGAATCTCAATCCGAGACTATGAGGAAAATATTAAAAACTACCTTGGATATAATATTTTTTTAATAATATCCAGTTTAAATAAATTTGACTCTTAGACTGCTGCTATTTTTTCTGATTAAAATAGGATTTCATTTCAACGATTGTTTTCAGTATTTCAAGCCATTTAATCTAAACTTTGAATAATTAATAAAAAATTTTGTTGACCGCAATACATTTTTGGCTAAAATCAAATCACTGGAACATCCACAATTCTGGCAGTATCAATTAATGTCCTTAATCATTAAAGTGTACAATGAAATGGTGTAAGACTCATTTCTTAGTTGACCGCGAAAGCCATGCTGCGAAACTATATTGGTTTAATTTTTTTTGGACTACTTTACAATAATTCATCCCTCATATAGCATTTCCCTTTCAATATAAGTGCTTTAAATCGAATCAAATTTGGGATTTTCCGAATCAAATTGATGATTTTCCAATTCAAATTTGTGCCTTTTCAGATCAAATTGCCGCATTTTTAATATTCATCGATTTGAAAAGCTCTATTTTGATCTGAAAGAGTTCGTATTTGATTTCAAAAGTAAGCAATTTGATTCAGAAAAAATCGATTTGATTTGGAAAGCACTTAAATTGATGAGAAAACTTCATATGAAACAGTAATTATGGTCTCATAACAAATCGATTCATTTAGTCTATTTTTTCGTCAAATTCTGATGGCCTTTAGAAAAAACTTTCTCTTGAAAAATGCTACTACAAGGGTTCTCATCTCGTCATCGTCTTCAAATTTTTAATCCTTGAGCTTTTCTTTAGTTGTGGGAAGAGGTACAATTTACTGTTGGGTAGATCTGTTGAATAGATCAGGAGTTCAAACCGCTGGAGAAAACTGCTTCTCGAATAACAGCCACTGCTGATTTTAATTTCGTTTCGATTTCGTTTCGTTGTCTCAGCTAGCAGTTTGTCCCAATTTTTCTTCTTTATAACCTCCCACAATCTTCTTCTTTGGTCTGCGTAGTAAGATCCCGTTATATTGACTGGGTTTCCCAAATATCCTACTACACCTATTCTCTCAACATCTCGAAAAAAGGCGCTGTAAGTGTCGAGGTCGACACTTCGAATAGTGAAGGCTTGGAACATGGTGCCTTCAATTGATATCTCGTCTCCTGGTTTTGTCCATCGGCTCAAATCAAGACAAACAAAAGTATAGAAACCAATTTTTATGTGCATTGCATTTCCCCTTCAATTTAGTTGTTTTCCGAATCAAATCGGATAGTTTCCATATCAAATTGGCGCTATTTCAATATCAATTGAGCTAGAAAAGTGCTAATTTGATTTGGAAGAGCTCCAATTTGGTTTGAAAAATCACCAATTCGATTGCGATTCAGAAAATAGCCGATTTTATTCGGAAAACACTTGAATTGGGGGGAAAATGCTTGAGCTTCTCGGTTCCAGACCCCGATGACAACGCACTTCATATCAAAGACACCCTTCATATCAATGACACTTAATAAGTTATTATAGTTGAACTTATGCCTGATCAAGATTTGATCATATTACTACTTAGCCTACCGCAAGTCAATTTGGCGAGCTGGACTTGCGGCCTCGGACGTCAATTGTAGTCAGACCTATCCTTTCTTAACACCATCGCCCACCATTCGTTTTTTGATAAAATGACTCCCTACACCTAGAAAATTCAACGAAACTCCCTTTATTTGTATTTCTCCAGGAAGATATTGAAGATGTGTTTTTAGATATAATATTTTCGTAAAGATTTTTTCTCCAAACATTTCCAAGATTGTTGAATTATAATGTGGGTAGTGTTGGGTGACTAAGTCATTAGAGCAATGGCTTCCTATCCACCGAGTACAAGTTTCGAGGCTGCCTATCAACTCCCATCATCTGTAAATGAGTACCTGTATCAAATCAAGGTCGATCATCACGAACGTGCATGTTGATGACCATCTCAACTTCTAGTGTTCCATTATTCAAGCAAATAAGGTAACTTTAACAGATAACTTTGAAGGTCCGACTCAATTTGGGCTGTAACGCCATCAACTATTATTGTTAGGGCATTTTGTGTCTAAACTAATCTGATTTCGCTTAGAATAATAATACGTTAATAGATTTTAGTCAAAAATTATTCAGATTTTTTCATAAATTCAAAACATTTCTTTAAAAACCTTATATTCCGATTCCTGATGTTTCGTCAACTGAAGTAAAATATTTTAATTAAAATAAAACATGATCGGCATGACTACATTATATACTTTAATCATATAAATGCTTTCAAGTCATGAAATTCTTCCGTATTTTCTTTCTCAATTTAAAAATAAATTCTTCAAAATTCTTCAAATTCAAATAAAATACAAAATTATATTAAAATAAAATAAAAAAATTTGATTTTTTTTTATCAAAAATGAATTAAAAATTAATTAAGTAATTCAAAAATTAATGAATACTGAGTACCAGAAAATGTGTCATTCCACAAAAAAAAATATTGTTGCATTAATAGTGTCAAGGTTTATCATTTTTTCGTTAGAAAAAAAAGAACTTAACCCTGAAAACTTAAAAACATTAACACAAAGTATATTTTGAATGGCAATACACGCTAGGTTTAAAATTATCAATTCCTATAAAGATTGCAATTTGATTTTTTTGGGAGATATTTCTCCTTTATGACTAAATATATTTATCTATTCATTGAGATTTTTTTGTTTCTTTACGATTTGGGATACGTATGTCTGTTTATATTATATTTTTAATTCTATGATTTTTTCGCTACGGTTTTATCGCAGTAAATTAATTTAATTCAAATACGTTCAATGATTTATGTTTCTTTCTTAAATCATTCATTCTTCATGCTTGAAAGAATTTTCCAAACTCATTTCGTTTAGATAACTCGTAAATTTATTGTAAAACTTTTTTTTGTTCAATGTTCCATTTATTTTCCACTAGTATCATATTCAAGGTAAAATAAAACACATTAGTAAAAGCACAAAACTATACACGTTTAGAGACCGACTTAATTTATTCCAATTTATATTTTTTCTGTATGATTTTCATCCATCCTAAATCAAACATTAATCAGAAGCATTATTTGACCAGAATAAAATTAGCCAATATTTTGGATGGCAAGAATATTTTGTTAATATCATCATAATTTCATAATTTGAATATGTTGATTAAAATAATTTCAAGAAATACTCCACGATATTAAAGTTACACTTAATTTTATGTTTTTCTCTCTATCTTGAATAAGTAATTTGTGGTTAACATATTTTAAATGAAATTAAACGATGATCTATAATCATGTGATTTTAAATAAATAAAATAAAGTAAAATCCTATATTTTAAAGTAATTTTAAACACTTAAGGTTTATATTATGAATGATCTTAATTTCAAGTCCAGCAATCAAATCTGTTTTGATTCTACAAAATAAATTATGACCACAATTTTTGTCAGTAGCAAATGAATTTTGACACATTTTCTGGTAACAAAAAAAAAGGTTTTCAAACAAATTCATCCTCTAAAAATCAATATTTAATTTCATGCCGAAAATACTCACGATAATTATCTTCAGAATCAAAAAAATCCTTTTTTTACTCGGGACATGCGTACAATTTCATCAACGGCTGAAAGTGCGTTGAAAGTTTTTGTAGAAACATTTACCTTCAATCCTGGAAGCAATTATAATTTTCCAAAAGAAAAATCCTGGCAACAATTAGTTTGCAGAACCAAATTCTTCTGACTAAAAAAAATCAGATTTTGAATTGATTTAATTAATTAATTTTTAAATAATAAAAAAAATCTACCTATATTTTTAAAAATAGCAGCAGTCTCTTTTAATACCATTCGTATTTAAGGATTTCCTGTACGTGCTCACTTTTTTTAGTCACAAAACCGATAATAATCTAACCCCTTAAGATGCAAAAATGCAGTTTAAATGCTATTTACTAGTTTACTGTTCAACTGCAAATAGAAAATAGAAAAACTGATTCGTAAACTTTATGTGAGAGACTGTGTACTTTTCACTTGCAACTTCAAAAAAACCAACAACGAAAAAGATGTTTTGTTTTGAGGAAATTCGATCGATTCAATCTTTTTTTCTTTAAGAAAATCTACCGCCCCACAACTCCCTCCAACAATTGGTAGGAAATATATCAATTTCTTTTCGATTTAGATGTGTTCCGAATCAAATAGACGATTTGACAAACCAAATTAATACTTTTCCAGATCAAATTGGCACTTTTTCGATATCAATTGGATCTCAACGGCCCCAATTTGATTCAGAAAACAATCGGTTCCATTTAGAAAATTGAAATATAAATGCTCTTATTACTCTTTCATATAAAAGGCTAAAAAATTATTAGAATTTATTTAAAAAATTATGAGATTGTATTTAAATTTTAAGGAAAGCCTTAAAATTCCACAACTTCATACGTCCAATTTTTGAATTTCTACGTTTATATTTGAGGTAAAAAAATTGTTTGAATTTGTTCTGAAAATTAAAATAATTTCATTCCAATGTTTAAAATTAAAATATCCTTTGAAAGTTCCCTTAAAACAAAATATTTATCAAGTAATTCTGGAACTTGCAAATGTTCCTATTTGAATTTTTTGCAGAACATCATCATCAATGATGCTACAACCCAAATCGAGCGTTTTGACCTCTTCCCAGCATCATCAGTTTTTGTAAATCATGAACCGCATCTTCCAATTTTCTCAATAGCAATTTGCTGTTAGTAGGATGTGTGTTTTTTATTCAAAAAAAGACTCTCAGTTAGAACGTTTGATTCTTTTAAATAATTTAAAAAACCAACAACAGTGTACAATAACAGGCAACAAAAAAATGAGAGATTTTGAACCCAGTTCCAAGTCTTCTTGTGTTGAAAACTGAAGAAATGTATATCAGCATTTTAACGCAGCATATGCGTCATGAAATCATGTAAACAAATTCACATGACGTCTATGTTGCGTCACAGCTTGAAAATATGTTAAACTTTTTTTTAAAAAGAAATTGACGATTTCGCTTTAATATATTTTCACATCCGATTAACCTTAACGGTTCAACTGATTTTCTAGGACACTTCTTTTTTAAAATACCTTAATAAATGTGATTGTAAATATTAAATATATATATATATATATATATATATGTGTGTGTGTGTGTGTGTATATTTGCCGCGGTTATTGTTAAAATCGGAATCCTTAAAATGTCTGATCAGGGTAGATTTTCTCACTTTCTTATGGGCTGAGAAACCTATTTTCTCGGTTTTGAATAAAATTTGAAGATGTCCTAATATCCTTACAATACTTTGTTTGGGACGAGCTGGTGCCTTTCCACTTTCCAAGATTGTAATCCATTTTTAGTCTATTGCCTCATATGAAAAGCTTTAAATTTTCTCGGAACTCTGGAAGTTTTAGGGAAGACTAAAAACTTGAATTGGCTAAGACTAAGAAGCTCAGGATTTTGAAGCCTTTATCTTTACCTTGATATCGGTCAGTAAATAAGTGGTTTTTTTCGATACCCATTCTCAAGAAATTTCAAAGATTTTCTCCAAAAATGCAATTAAAAAAATTAGATAGCTTCCAAAAAAGTTGCGAATTATTCTGTTTTAAAGTGACTGTCTCCTCTATTGTGAAAAAAAAATTAAAAACAATTCAAATTTGATTTACACTTTACAAATATTTATTGTGTTTATTCTCACTCGTCGTGAAAAATCTTACTTGGAAGTTAATTTTTTTGTTAAATAATTGCGCAAACGTTGTTACCCATTCAAGGCTTCGTAGAACAAAGATATGAATGGCAATTAAATAATAACAATAATAATAATTTTAAACTTATCATAATTGAAAACAAAACAAACTCGAACACATGTATACTAAATATTCTTTTGTATTTTTAATTTCATCGAATTGAAAGAATTCCATTAAATATTCAAAGTCATATTTATAAACGCAATACTCCTTAGTTACAATGTCTTACCAAAATTTGAATGTTGTTTATTTTTAGTTTAAAATATTCAAAAATTAAAAATAGTTTATATACGTCTTTATTGGATTTCAGTTAATATTTGCTTACATAGATATAAATTCTAACAATTGACATGTAGAAGCAATGTCATTATTTCAAACGTCTTTCAGTAGTTTATTTTTTTTTGTTTGAAAAAAAAAAATTTATTCATTGTAAAACATGATATCAAATAAAATAAAACAAATGTGTGTCCATGTATATATATAGCCCTGGCTTACCTGTCATAACGGCAAGTGCATCGGGAGGTGTGGTTAGTGGTGTTGGTGGTAGTGCAGTCAGTGGTGGTGGTCCCGGTTCAATTCTTATACCTAACTCATCTTCATCTTCATCGTCGACGCAATCGAACCATCTTCAAGCGCTGAGTGGTAGTGTTGGAGGTGGTGGTGGTGGGAATGGCCCACACGGAAGTGGAAATATTGGTGGTACAATTGGTGTTGGAGGTGCCAATAGTAGTGGCGGTGGTCAACCGAATCATAGTGGACCCAACGGTGGACCACAACAACAATCACCCCAAACGCCAACTTATGTTAATTTGTAAATAATAAAAATAAACAATTAAATGATATCGAAATGGACAGATAAATAACAATGTATATTAAAATCGTCACGATACCAAGTAAACGTGAAGAACTATTTAAACAAACAAACCAAAAAAAAGTATCAAAATATCCACAAACAAATCCAAAAAATCAAACAAACAAAGAACACCAGAATAAATATCTTGCAGAATACGAATACGAAATGTAGGATGGCAACTGGATAAAGACTTTAGTTGCCTTCGGTTCTTTCAGCTTTAAGTTGTCACAGGTTTCGAGGATATGGCCAAAGAAGTTAATTTTTCACGTAACCAAATCAAGCATACATCCATCGGCAAACATACAAATTAATGCTCGAAACATAACCACAACAATCAATGTATGGAGTACATCACAGTACAGCCTTGGTGAAGAAGCCATCCAACTCATCAACTTCGTTCGCTTGCCACACTTATATGTGCATCCAAAAATCAAAACGAAAAAAAGTCAGTCTAAAACCCAGCTTATAGCCAATTATTTTCAGATTCCAATTAATATTGATGATTGGTGTAACATTGCATATTTTTTGATGTTGTGTTCCTTTTTTGTTGTTGTTATTGTTGTTGATGATGATTTTTCTGCATTTCACATATTGTCCCCCATTTACTGCCAAATTCAATGTCCCCTTTTGTTAACATGTCATGTGTCTTCGATAAATAAGTATACGCAATTAATTTTTAATATGTTTTCCCAAAAGAAAATTAGAGAGAGCAATACTTTTTGTTTCTTCAAAAAAAAAGAGAAGAAATTATTTTATAAAAAAATATTGTAAAATCTTGCACGTTTTTGTCGATCTTCTATCCGATTTACTTTCAACGTTCCATTAGTTTGTTAAGTATCTTAAGTCATAGCTTATCGCCTCACAGAATCTACTCAGAGATTCCCCGCCAATTTAAAATATTAATTTTATTTCATGTGTTCGAAGCTAACAAATCATAATTCAGGAAAGTGCTTCATCGTCAAAAGATATTTCAATTTTATTTGGTATTATTTTTAAGGCTCTTCCTAAAATAAGTTTCCAACAAAAAGTCTTTCATTCAATCATAAAATCAAATTCTATGTAGAAACTGAAACTGAAATACTACCTACCATTTTTGTATTCATTTTCGTATTTATTACCTTTTCCCTCCCAAATATTCAAAAGGGAAGAATACTTGCAGCAACTAACATCAACTAATAATGTTGACAATATAATTCTCCTGAGCTGCAAATCTTCAACGTATTTTTGCTTGCAACATCTAGCATTTCCTTTTTAATTTAATCGTTTTCTGAATCAAATGGGTGATTTTGCATATGAAAGTAGTGCTTTTTCAAATCAAATTGGCGCTTTTCCAAATCAAATTGGCGATTTTGCAAATCGAATTGGCAATTTTCCAATTCAATTGATATTGGGTAAGTGTCAATTTGATTTGAAAAAGCTGTAATTTAGCACGGAAAATTATCAATTTGATTCGGAAAAGATATAAATTGAAGGGAAAATGCTTTATATTTGAACATATGCTGTATAAAGTATTTGTCTTTTTGTCTAGATTCTCGTTCACTTACATCCTTCTTCCCAATGTAGATTGTTGCTTGGCTTTTTGTTTAATTTTATCTCAATTTTTCAGTAGAGTTTGTTCAGCCATGACTGTAAAATATGTTGAATTTGAGAATCATTTTTCCTAAAAAGTGGAAACTAGGATTGAAATAGAAATCTTACGAAATCTGACTTGCAATCCTTGAATGGCTTTGTGCCTGCAATATCTTAACGAGCAAAAATTATAAATCTGTCTTCTTTCTATATCATATTTTATTCATATTTAGTGAATGAGGACTACACAATAGTATAACCAAAATTGTTGTTTGGTTATATTTTAATTTTTTCTCCATTTTGAAGCAGAGATTTTTGGTCTGTGACACTAAAATATTTTCATATTATCTAGGGATAATTTGTCACCACACTCCTTTATTGTAGAAAATAAAACAGATCACTCTTAGTATTTTGCTTTCTACGAAATTTGCATATCGTTGCTTGCCCAAATAAATAGCAATATTCTAAAATAGAATCAAACCCAAGGTAAGAACCCTTAGAAGAGTTATTTTAAATGAAAACTTTTTCTATTTGAATTTGATTATCAATAGACGTAATTAAAAGCTCATAGGTTTATTGCTTGCTTGCCTTTTTGTACTGAGGTCATAAAAACTTTTTTGAAATAAATCTCTATCTCTTCGATTCAAAAAGATAACTTAAAAAAATATATAAGCAGCGTACTGTCAACCAACGTATTTCCAATTTTCCTCCATTAATATAAACATTTCCTTCCTAACGGCTAGAATTTTCCTTCAAAGACAATGTTGATCCTTTCTGCATCGCAAATATAAACTTACAAGTTATTAAAAAGTACAATTAAAATATCTAAAACTCCGGTCAGATATAGATCGCATACCTAATGTCTGATTAGATTTTGTGCAATCATATGGTGAGATATGATCCTTAATCAGAGAATCTCCTACAGTCATGGTATTTCTTAGTCGTAGATGCCTTTCGGGAACAGAAATATTTGAGCTTTCTCACCAAATTCTAAGCATTAGCTGACAATTTAATCCAACTTTTGGTCATTTTCTTTGGTTTGATCCAAAAACGAGTCCTTTTCGTTGTAGTGACGTTGACTGTGAAAAATCCAAAACTATCTGCCGAATTACGTATTCTTTTTTTAAAAAATTCAGTGCCACATTTTTTTCACTGTGTAATATCAGGATCGATGTCATAGGATATGTTAGATATTTTTCATCAGACCTTTCCTCTTCAATTTAGTTGTTTTTCGAATCAAATTGATGGTTTTCTAACTGAAATTTTTACTTTTTCAAATCAAATTGCAGCCTTTTCAATCCAATTGATACTAGAAAAGTTCCAATTTGATTTGGAAAAGTATTGAATTCATTTTGATACTCGCTTATATGATTTGAAAAACTCTTAAATTGGAAAGGAAATGCTATATATCTTTCTCCTGTCAACTCGAGCCCATTTTTTAACAGAAAACCAAACTCTTCGAAACTAATTTTTAATGTTAACACCAATTCAGTTTATAACTGAACAGGAATTTGTTTTTTGCTCGACTTGTGGAGGAGATTTTCACAACCATTTTTTTAAAACTAATTATAATTCCAGTCAATTTTATAACCAAAAACCAAACTATTTTATGTGTTGTCCAAAATGTTTTGAACGGCAAATGCAATACGTGCAATCTGCAAATAATCTTAAAACAAACAATGTCCTTCGTAAGGATCAAAAGTGCGTATACTTATTTGTGAAGTTGTTATTTTGTTTTTCTTTTGGCCAATTTTGATGTGCTTTTATTCCTTGAAGTTTGTAATGATGTTCTTGTAAACTGATAAATGAGACACAAATATATATATACATATATCTAAATATATTTTTCGGATGCCAAAATTTTTTTACGCTTTTAATTAGATTTATTTAGAAGAAAAAATGTAAATCGTTTATAAAATGTTTTTGCTCAGTTCAACAGAAAGAGATATAATAATTTCCTATATGCCATTTTTTTCTCGTTGCAATTTTTTCTTAATGTGTCCCACTTTTGTATGATATATGTTACATTGAGTCTATTTCTTCCTGGCAAAAAAAATAAATAAATAAAGAAACAATCAAATTGTTCGTCAGTCGTTGCAATCTTTTTGTTTATTTATTTTTTATTCTAAGTAAATCAATTGTTGATTCTTGCTACATTCTTGTTGTTGTTGCTACTATTGTTGATAGACCGTTTATCAATTTGCAGATTTTCTTTGAATATTGTCATATAATTTATGTGATTTTTTTCGCATTGAGTATTGCCGCTAAACGATTAATTGTAAGATTTTAGTGATGTTAATTATGTATAAATTTTTTTTACAAAAATATGTTATACTACAAATTGATGTGTTCTCTTCAACTCTCACTTTAAAAATGTTTCTGATCAATGTTTTTCTATTTTCGTTATCTCTTACTTCGGTAACAATTCATTGCAGCGTTTACATACACTTTTTGTACTATATTTTTATTTTTGCCCTGTCCTAATTTCACTTGTCTAGGCTCTACAAATATTAATCAATTGAAATATATCATTTATTTATTTTATTCCCAAATAAATCACCCGTAAAATTTTCTTAAATAATTTTCATTATTTTGAATTTTTCTCTCCGATTAAGAATATTGAAAAGATAAATTTATTTTTTTCAAATTCGCCCGAAAACAACGATGCATGTATGATAATTGATTTATCTATTTAATTGGATTCAACAAAAAATTGATTCCTGTTCGTCTAAGCTGTTTGAAATTGCAAGAAAATTTTCAATTTTTGTTTCATATATTTAATTTTTGCTATTTCAACATATAAACACACACCCACACAATCCACACGTACTTACATGCATACAGGATAGAATTAGGCGTTTGTGGCATGCGTTTGTTTTAACATTGAACGAGTGTGCTTTCAAAGTATTTTCAGTGCAATTTTTAACGTATATTATCAATTTTTTAATGCAGTTAATCGGCATTAGAATAGTAAACCCCGCCCCCCTTTTTTGGTAGGAGGACTAAATGGTCCGATGCCAACCTATGGCATCTGAAATGCTTAAGTTTCTCATTTCTGAATATCCAATTTTCTGTTGGAATTAAATCCAAAGATATTCACTAAAAATGTGGATTCATAACAAAGCCGACGGAAAAATTTGTATATCTAAAAAATCTAAACTACAACATCAATGTTCAACAAAACTGACCACCAGCACTTTTAAATAAACCATAATCTTTCAGTATAATTAAATTGAAATCTTAGATAATTTTTTTTGGATCAATGATTTGTCTACAGAATCGAATGAATCGAAAACCAGAAAATTGTCTTTCTGAACATGAATTTCGTTGCCATTTGACTTCAAAAAATGTTTTCATCTCAGACCTTTCCATGAAAATGAAAGTTTCAATCGTAGGAAGAAAAAACGTACAATAAAATCGGCATCTTAAATATTCCTACTAAAAATAATTATGTTATGTCCATTAAAAAATAAACATATTAAGGCTAGTTTATCTGCAAGTCGGATGTCCTTGTATTTTTATTTTACAATAAAATTGAAAGTGAATTAAAAATTGCACTTGTGTCCAATAGCATGCCATTCACACAGCCAGTTTTCATATTTCTAATAAGCAATTGATATTTGAAACTTGTGGCGTGATATTTTTATAATTAGCATTTTCCAGTAAACTATTAATATTTCAAATCCAAAATATATTCTATGAAAATTACTTACATCGATTTTATTTTCATTTCAAAATATATAGACGCAAAAAGAAATGTATACGATATATGGAAGTGGAGGGCGAAGAGAATAGTACGGATTTGGATAATCATGTTAACGACAATTTGGGCAGCTGTGGTAGCGTGGATGATGCCAAAACGCCCGAAGACGATATGGAATCGTTAAATCAATCGCTTTCAAGTCCCGGCTGTTTGAGTGGATTGTCCAGCTTGCAGAGTCCATCGACTAGTTTAGCTAGTCCGCATAATTTACTAACTAGTCCATCGACGCCGTTAACAATGCTCCAAAATAATAGTCATCAGGATCAAGTGCAGCAGCAGCAGCAACAACAACAACAGCTAAACATATCTCACCAGCATCAATCGCAACCCCCGCAACAACAACAACAGCAATGTCAAACTCAACCTCAAAATCAACATCCGCCGCGGCAAGGATCACTTCAACAACATTCAACAATCCTTGCCGTGGTCGACAATCCAACAGCAAATGATTGTGGTAGCAAAAGTAGTATTCAACATCAGCAAATTCAATCGGCGATGTTCTCTTCGGGCACGACAAACGATAGTAATAAAAGTAGTAGTATCAGTAGTAGTAATCATCATCCTCCGCATCAGCACCATCAACGACACCCGCAACAGAATTCAGCAATGTTTTCATCAAATGCTATCAACGTAAGTAGTAGTAACAGCAATACCAACCATCAGCACCATCAACAACATACCTCCGCGTCGATATATCCGCCGCCTGGAACTGGAACCACAACTGCTGGCAGCAACAATAGTAGCAGCAGTAGTAGTCATCAAAGCCAGCAACCTCAGCAACCGCAGCAACAACATTCGGGCATATTCACGGCCGGACCAGCAACGGTTAGCAATAGCAATAATCATCACCATCCAACGGCAACAATATCACACACGATCCTGTCGCTGCTGCGATAACACAGACACAACCTTAGCTGATCCTTAAATCTATCATCAGTTTCATTACTACTACTTCAACGCTACACCCTGTACCCATGCATGCTGCACACGCCAATCAAGAAGACAATCATTTCACAGAGGACACATTGAAGGAATCCGTTGCGAAGCCAATTCAATTCAAGCATTCTTTCAAGGATAATCATTTTGTTGTTAACATTATCAGCAATCTAATTCGTTGCCAATAGTTTTCAGTATATATATTTTTTGTCACTGGGATCACATACAAAAATCCTACCAAAATAAAAAGTAAGTACAGATACGATCATATCTCTCCGTTGTCGAAGTGAAATTCAAGCAGAAAAAATGACCCGATAAATTACTGGCAACGTTATTTGTTCGTGTTGACTGAAACCGTGCTATGAGACCCTCGGCCCTTTCATACATTGACAGATTGTAGGCCACCCTACCATAACACTGTAGTTAACTCGTGTTGTGCGAAATCGTGCTATAAATGATTTAAGATTGTATGTCGTCACGCCGATCCTTTCTTAAATTAGCATCAACTATTCATTAAAACTTACAGGTAAGGGTTATATAACATCGCAGGGGTGCCGCTGTTTGAAATCGTGATATAGAATACGCAATACAGACACAAAAGGGTGACTGTGTTAAATAAACATTATAATAAATGTTATCTCTGCCACAAAACCATCTGTAGCTTTGGAATTTCCTTGGTTAGCATATAGACGACTTGTAGAGCCCTTCACCGCAAGCTATTTCAGCCTTTCAGGCCCAAGAATTAAAGGATCTTGTCATAAATTCTCCTTTATTACACAAAAGTAGCATAAAAAGGTCTTCAGTTACTCTGAATGGATGCATTTTTCGCTTGTTGCTACATCATCGCATACTTTACCCACTTCTTCAACAATAAACGTTTAATATGATGTCAATATATGCACCTCTAAACTATTTCAGATTTGTTTCTGAACAAATACCGAAGATCTCACGCGAAGTCGCCGGAGAATCATCTTCAAATCTAACACTGAAATCTAAACTAAAATATGGTTTGCAATGACTTTTTTTTTTGAATTTTTCAAAACCCAATTTATTCATGGTATAATATAAAGTTCAATAGAATCACATTTTTCCGCCGGTTTCTTTTCAAATTTCATGATTATTGATGAACAAGGAAGACATTCACATTTTATATCCACCATTACTTTCAGTTTTTCCCCCGAAATCATATATTTTATTTTTTATGCAAATATTTGCATAATGTGTAAATTAGATTCCAAATGAGTACACTTCTTTCCGAGTAGAAGCATAGACCGTTTTCGTAAATTAAAGACCGTTTTACATCGCTTGAGATCGTTTTGGGTCGTTTTCTACCGTTTTAGATCGTTTTGGACCGTTTTAGATCGTTTTAAAGCGAAATCGTGCTCTAGAGTTTTTCTGAGTATGTTTCGTGTTATTAAAATGCAATCGTGCTGTAAATGATCGTGTAGTTAGAACTTTTCTGCAAAATACCCAAAGGTGGAATGATTCTTTCCAAAAAAATAGCTACAGTATTTTGAACATGATTCTTGTATGATTCATTCACCAACAAAAAAAAAATTACGGACCAGTTTTTTTGAAATGTCTTCAAAAATTTTGATCATAAGTTTTGGAGCAGACAGTTCAAGTTTTTTTAGAGCAGCATTCAAAATTTGAGACAATTTTTCTAACAAGATACCCGTATTTTTTTTGGTCAGTACGTATTTAAAAAAAAGTTCAATCTTTTTGAACAGACAGACAGATGCAAGTTATTTTATAAATATTTTTTTTAAATCATTCATACGTCTCGGTCTTACGTTTTAAATATTTTTGAATTTGTTCAGCAATTTTCAAACAGGCAATTCATCTTTTTATTTGTCTGAAAGGCCATGCAAGTAACTAAGTATGTTGAAGCTCAAATGTATTTCACGAATTTTCCACCAACTATTTAAATATGATAGGAAGCAGTAGTATTGGCAAATGACCGTGTTGTAGCTGATCGTATTATAGGAGGTTTTCTGCAAATTTCTTAAAGTATCAAAGCGTAAACGTGTTGTAGGCACAAGTTTTGTACGAGCTTCTTTGTAAATACCTTACGAGTTCAAAACTTAATCGTGTTGTAATTTTTACATTTATGCGATGTACAAGTCTCAAAAGATTTATCCCTGAAGTCACGAGATACAATTTTCTAGCATTTTTCATCTGATATGGATCTTCTTCGAGTAATGCTTCCAATTTTTTGTCGTCAACTTTTTCGGTGCATCTTCAACACCAAAATCATTAATTTACAAAGTGTCTGAAACAATCTTTGCATGTTGTTTCCAAAATAGCATGCGTGTTGTCAATCTTTACAAGAATTCTATATGCTTCAGCTGCAGATTGTTTTTGAAAAAGAATAATTCAGAAAAATTCCCTCTCTTTTGGCATGAAATTAGACACTATGAAAAATATATTGTTTACACTTCGACGGAATAACATATACTGTCATTTCACAGTTAATGCTGGAGGTCCACGATGAAGGTGACTGCAGTATTGCCCGATGCAAAAAGGCTAAGATAACGTCGCTAATATTTATTGGCGCAGTCAAATTACGATCCAAGAAACCAAAGTAAAGATTTTTTTTGTTACACAATCCTCTATTTTAACATAACAAAGAACATGTAAAAAATCCCTTTTCGAAGTTCTGTGCGTCCAAAGGCATAGAAATCATTTTTTTTGCACATCTAATTTCTATTAGTTGTTTGCAAATTTTTGTTCGATTAAAAAATATTCCTCATAAAATTGTCTACAGAAAATCTGAGCATCAAATTTTACACACGAACAATAACTCCTGGAATGTGAAGGGGCTGGGTCTTGTTAGAGATGAAAAAATCAATATTTTTAAAAATAAATTCTCATCTGTTTTACAATATTTTCCATTTTATATATTCTATTAAATTTTTGGACTGTATTTTAAGTAGCATTCACGAAAATTTCAAATAAAAATGCTGATTATAAACATAGTCGTCAGCTTGATTGTTAGCTGCTTTCTTACACCTGTGGTGACCGTTAGTATTTCTTAAAAATTAATGGAAAAAAATATGTAAGGGAAATGTTGATGGTGCGTCAAATTTGGTGCTTATATTTTCTGTAGACAATTTTTCGATGAGCAAACCCCAACAAACATTTGCATTGAATCAAGACAAGGCGAGATATTCGCAAAAAAAAGATTTCGTCAACCCTTGACCTATTGTTACTCACAACGCGAACAAGAGTTCGAAGGAGACTTTGTACAGATTTTTTTCTATGTCAAAATTAAGAAACATGTAACAAAAAGAACTTCTCATTGATTTATTCAGAAGCTTCCCCATTTTTATCTAATGTAAAAACAAAATTTCAATAAGAAAGTTCTCAAGACATAGTCAAAACTTTGAACTGTTTTAAAGCTGACCCTCAAAATTGATCTGCTAACCTTTCAAACATGAGATTAGTGTTGCTAATTTGTCATCTAATGTCTAATAGACAATCTTCATTGTCCCTACCCGTTTTATTTGAAAGAATACTTTCTTGTGACTAAAAACAGACTTTGTTGCAATTAAATGTTCTCGCAGAAAGCCATCATGCCATGCCTCTCAGCATGTTATGATATACTCGTAAAAAAACTATATCCTTTATATGGTTATATAAAACATGATGAATATTTCGACCTTTCGCAATTTACACGTATTCGAATTTAAATGAATTTTCTACCATTGAATTGAATTTGTGACGAAATTTTGAATCTGTTTCAGTGAATTTATATATTTGTAACTTTTAAAATTGATTTCATTGAAAAGTTTTTCATATTTACGCACCGTAGCACATCGGAGTTATTAAATAATATTTTAACTCGAATTTTATAAACTCATACACCAACCAAAACACTTCGCAACGGAGAAGAAATTCTAATAAAATTATTCGTTACACATCGAATCAGTGACAAAAATTATTAGAACAACATTTTTGAAAAGCAAATAAAATATCCAACATTTTCAATTGATGAAAATTCTACATATGTATTTGTTAAAAGCCCCGTCCTAATGTGTTTAGTTTAAACAAAGCGTCAATAAAAGCAGAATACGAAGAAGAAGCAGAAATACAACATAATGTAATGTAATGCACATAAAAAATTTAATAAATGAAACAAACAAAATCAAATGAAAAGGGACATAGCAGCAATTTTCTATAGATATTTTTTTGTAATTAATAAATAATTTTTTTAAAAAAATAAATCCTAAGTATATTTCTTGTTTTAGATTATTTTTATTTCTCTTTATAAAAACAAAAACAAAATGGAGCATGATATTTTTTATTTCTGTTTGTTTATTTCTATAGAGCTTAGTTTAGGTTACATATTAAAATGAGTGTGTGGTTATATGTTTCCGACACAATACTTTATTATATGATAATTTTTTCTTGTAATAAGAAATTTCAATTGATCCTTCCAAACATTTGCTGTGTTAAAGTGAACAGAGAATTCAACACAAAAAACAACATTTAAATACCATATTTTTAATGATTCTTGATATCTTCAAATTTTCTATATAATTTTTTAGATATACATAAATATATATATTTTATTTTCTCTAAACAAATTCGAAATGCAACTAAGTTTTATTTTTACATAAAGAAAAAATACAATTAAAATTTCTATAATTTCAAGTTCTTCCATTGTTTCTTCTTTTTGAATTGAAAATTGAAGAAGAAAACGTTTTGAAAAACAAATATATAAATTTAATTAAATGAAATTTCAATGAAAATTGTTTTAAATTGTAAGTAGAAATTATTGAAACAATTTTTAAAAAGAAACAACAAAAAAAACTTAAAGTATGCTACAAAATTTATATAAACGAAAAATGAAAATCCCTCCCTCTCTATTTGTATATGTTTAGGTATAGATTTAGGAAAGTTTTTTCGAAAATAAAAATCCAAGTGCCACATTGATAAGAGAAAAACAGTCTGTGTAATTTAAACAACAGGTTTTATATAACAAAAATATATGTGTTGGTTGTTTTGCTTTCCGAAACGAAAAGAATTTAGAAAGGAAAAATCGACACAAACAGACAAACGAAATGTATTTCGCTCGCTCATATATTTTGTTTGAATATTTTTAATTGTTTTTTTTTTTATTTTTGATCAATAGTTTTCATATTTTTTTTAAAAATATTTTTCTGCCTAAGTGTAAATGCTTAAATGTTAGTGTGTTAGCCAGGATTTGTATTAAAATTCGTAACGACGAAAAAGAGAAATGATTAAAATAAAACATTTATTGGAAAAAGAAAAGAAAATTGGAACGTTTACCTCTGATAAAATAGCTGGATTAGCAGTTTGATGATGGTCTTCAACCGTAAATAACAATAGTGAATGGTGTGACCATAAAGACAAATAACGAAATAATTGCCAAAACAAATTCTAGCAAAAAATAAGAACAGACACAACATTGGACACAACTTTATGAAAACTTGACCACAAGCTTGAAAATGTTTGATGATGATTTTTGGATCGCACGATTAATGTTTCATTGTGAATTTTTCAAAGATTGCTTACAACATTTGAAACATTTGCTTTGCATTCTTTCTCTTCTTCAACATTTGATGTCAACTTTATGAACAGACGATTCATGTTTCATAGAAACAATCCATTTAAAATTTGTCATTATGATTAATGTTTTGATTTTTAAAAAAATTGGTCAACACCTTTCGAACATTTACTTCTTCTGAAAGACTTTGTCAGGAAATTGGGTGCTTTATCTTGAACATAAATTTATATTTATTTGAAATAATGTTTCGAAAAAAAAACAATAGCAACTTTGCGAGGAAACGTGGCACTGTTCCTTGAAAAATAAATTTGGTCAGAAAGTTCTGCACAGGAAATTCACGGCAAAGTAATTTTCAAAAACAAAACGTTTAAAACTGTTTCGAACAGATTTTCAAACAAAAAAATGGTAACAACTCTTTGAACAAACAATTAAAATGTGTTTGAAACTATGATGTTTAGTTTTCTTTAAGATAAACTAAATTTCTTAGAAACCATCTTTGGAAAAATTGATGCCATCTTTTTGAAAAAAATCGTTCAATTTTCTGTGAAAGGATCTTTAAAAAATCGATGGTAAATTTTTGACCGATGTATTCAGATTTCTTTAAAAAAAACCCTCAGCAAAATTTGATCACATCGCTTCTGACTGAAGTTTTGAAAAAGTTGTTGTAATTTTTTTTAACAGATCGTCAATGTCGCCATGAACATTCCATGGCAATATTTTATACAAACTTTTCGTGTCTCTTGAACAATTTCTTGAAAATATGTCTTCGAAAATACAATTAAATATTTGTAAAATTTTCGGAGCATATAAGCAACATTTCTTCGAAAAAGTCCTTAACAATTTTGATGAACACTTTTGAAATAGAAAACTAGGGTTTTTTCCAAAAAGTTAACCAAGTACAATTCATATTTCTTTTGAAGAACACATAGAAATTTTTTCACCATTTATGAAATCATGATTTTGTCAAATTTTTGGAACATATCTTCATAAAATTTGGTGTCATCTTTGAGAATGAATATTTCTAATTATTAATTATTTATCTTCTAAAAAAAGTTTTTAAACATGAAATCCCCATTTCTTAAAAAGGAGCGTTTAAAACTGTTATTAATTTTTTTTGAAAAATATCGATTGGAATTTTGACGGAATCTTTTGGAAATTTTCGCACCAGATTTTGGAACTGGGATTCATTGAAACTGTCTCTAAAGTTTTGATGATGAGTTTTCGAAAATGGCGTTTCAAATTTATTTGAGATAATGCTTCAAAATGTTGGACATAAATTCCGCTCTTTTCATATTTCAAAATTATTCATCAGTTAATTTGAAAAATGTCATGGCTACTTTTGAAGAAGATGTATATATATTTTTTTGATAATTATGACGGTAAATTTTTCATAAAATCATGGGAAAAATGTCTGGAACATAATAATGATAGAATTTTCTTTGGCTAAATGATTGATGTCTGTCAAGCTAACACAATCTCTTTTGATCCTGGATTCGAATTTAATTCGGCCATCCGAAATAGAGCAAGAAATGAGGAATTCATCTTAACCTACATTTTACTTAACAGTTTTTGTTTGTTGAGGAGCTTTACCAATCTTTTTAATCATTCTTCGTATCTTTCAGCATGTCGTTTCTTTTTCTCCTTTATATCCTGATTACTTAACCAATTTTTCAGCCAGGGTTCTAGTTCGTTTTATTCGTAGATTCTGCATATTTTCCCCTACAATTTTCTCAATTTCGTTCTTATCCTTTTGTTGCTTTCCCATCTGTGTCTAGCCACTATTTTTATTTTTATTCTTTTCTAGGCAACTCTAATAGTTTTCTCTTAGTTTTATAGACTAAGTCTCTTTTCGCATTTCAAGTTTCTATTTTTTAGTTCATTCATCTTTTCTCGTTCCTGTCCTTTGGCTAAATTTCACCTGTCGATTTTTCGTTGGAGTTTTTGAACTAGTATCTTTTTAAAATTGAACAATATCAAGTCTTGTATCCTTTGTTAAAAGCGAAAAGCTCTTGTTCTTCTTTAAATTGTCATGGTTTCAATTTTGTTTTGATCTTTAGTGCCACTGTTCCTCTTAATATTCCGGTATAGTGAAATCAGTTTGTCGTATTTTCTCGAGATTCTTTCTATCTGTTTGTATTCATTGTATCCCCGAATTTCGGATGTATACAGAATTCCACTCGTTGTTGAAAATTTGTCTTCTTATTCCGTGGAATCTGTTCCTCCCATTCCTTACACTAATCCTAATTTTTGGCTCATTGTATTCATCCCGTCTTCGATGAATGTTTCTAATTCTAATTCTTCCGGTAGTTTTCCAGCGGTATAAAATCATCGGTACATAGTTTTTAAATTCAGCTTCTTGCCCCTCGACCATGGTCACCTCAATCATGTAAACAGCAAACAGAATCGAGATTAGCAAACATCCTTTCTCGGTGCAAAATTTTCTAATCAATGTCTCAAAATTTGTGTACTTACAAATCCCATCAAACTGCCTTTGTTCTTCACCATCATCCATAGTGTTTTTCTTGTCAACTGTGTTGAAGACTGCATTCTGATCCACAAACGTTTCGCACATTTTATTTTTACTTTCCGAATTCTCATGCAATTGTCTAAATTGTTGCTCGTAGTTTTGCACAGTTTTGTCTGGGTCATGTAGATTGGTCAAATCACTCTTTCGCGTCGCCCTGTACTTTCTTCGTTGATTGATTACAACGGCGCCCAACGTGGGGTCGAAGCTATGAAGCATTTTATTCATTGTTGGTCAATTTGAAACGGTTCACTTTCATGCTATCTTTGACTATAGTTTATTGTTGTTTTTCAGCATATTCATTGAAATCTCTTACCTGTTCTTCAGCTGACCTTTTTTGCTTGTTTCTATTCTTTGCTTTTCTCCACATCGACTGTAAGTTTTATTATTTTTGTTAGAAAGAATTTCGATAGAATAATTAAAGTAAATACCGTTGAAATCTGTGAAATCTTAACGTCTTAAATTCATGTATTTATGATTGCAATAATTTTGAATAAATCGATGCATTTAATTTTTTCCTAAAATCATTTTTAAGTGACCCTATTAAAATTAATAGAATACAATTAGATTGTAAAAAAATAGAGCCAAAAAATATATGGCCTGCTGACTGAAATCAGTTCACTTTAGTTGACAACACATTAAACTCTTGTGTTCAAATTAATTTTGGAATTCTTTTGAAAAAAAATATGCACTTCAGCGGTAAATATTGAAAATATTTACAAGAAAAAGAAATCTTAAATTAAATTATTTTATATGTTTCATTTGCAGAAATTAACAACACAAAATGATTTTTCCGTATAGTAGATTATCAATTTTATTGCCGTTTCCAATTCTGTTATTTGTTTAAAAGAATATTTTATGTTTTGATATAATGGAACAATCAGTTTTTAGCACTTGATTCATTTCTTCTTCTCTTTAAGATGTGGAAGAATATAACATTTGTAAATTTCAATTTCACAGTTTGTTTTTGTATTAGTAAAAACTTGATTGAAAATATGTCTGAATCCAATTTTATTTAAATGCATTTGCGGTGCAATTTAAATTTAAATCAGAAAATATCAGATCAATGTACTAATTTCATTAAATTTAAAAAAAACAATAACATTTATTCATACAGACTCTCGGACCATTGCTTAGTGGCAAATATTTTTTTTTGTAAATTCCAATAAAAGTGTTGTACTCTTGAACCTTATTAAATAAAAATGCTCTTAACATATTTTATCTTCGCCGTGCATGTCACTCGAATATAGTCAGTTTTACATTTTCAAAGACAAAAATATGCTTTGAGCATTACATTTATATCTTAAAAACGTGCTATGCCATCAAGTTCATGTAAAATATCATTTAATCCACTAATTATGAAGGACATTCAATGTGATTTGATTTACATGCTTTTATATTTGCAATTTTTGTATTTTGTGTTGTTTATCGTATAAATCCTTTTTGGATGTTATTTCAAAAGACTCTCTATAATCTTTCAGTACGGTTAAAATGGCAATTGAATTGTGTGCCATTGTAGACGTTAAATTGCCCGATCGTCTGCGGTACTTTTCTCCTTTAAATTTTTTGTCAATAATTTCCACTTCAGGTTGCAAAAGTTCCAAGTGTTTTTTTAAAATTCTAGTTACCACTAAACCTTTGTTTGGAATATTGGGTCGATAGTTCCCATTCCAGTTTGCAAAAGTGTTTCTTAAAATTCTCATGGCCATCCAAAATGACTAAAATAAACTGCATCCTTGTTTGCAACATTTCGTCGATAACTTCTACTTTAGTTTGCAAAAGTTCGACGTATTTCTGAAAATTCTGGTGACCATTTAAAGTGACATAAAGTGACAAAAACATCTCGTCCTGTTTCAAATTGCAATAAAAATACTTACAATTATGTGGTTCACCCAAGTTCATTTATATTTTTTTTATTTGGAAGAGTTTCGACACCATTTCAGTGTCCAAAAAGATGCACACATACACAGGGTCATACCTTGCCTATTAATAACGTTCCGATAATTTCCTTGGTAAATATAACTATCGTTTCAAAATGTATCGAACTGTTTGAACGCTGACTAAATTCTGCAATTTTGCTGTAATTTTTTTCGCTCTGTTTTGCAAGTTATCTACGTTTTTTTCAAATCTTCAGGAGTCTAAATTTTCACGGCATTTCAGTCTATTTTTCTCGCTCTTGCTCGATTTTATAGGCGGCAATAAAAATATTAAAAACGTTATTGTCCTTAAATATTTGCATGCCACTAATCAAATTTTCTTTTCAATTTCAATTAAAAACTTAAACGTCTGCTTGAAATTATTCTTATTTTTTAACAGAAAGAATAAGAATATAATATTCTTTTGACGAAAAACAAAAAAAAAACAATTGAAAATGGGACTGAAATTTTGTGCCACATAACTAAAATATCATACAAATACAATATAATATATACATATATAAGTAAATCAAATCAAATTAATGGTCAAGCTTACAAATAATAAATTTGCAGAATGTCGTCAAGGAACAATATACATAATTATCGTGTGACAAATGGGACGAAAAAAAAAATAGAAATAGATGAACGATTTTAAACAAATCAAATCAAAACCATCAATCTCAATTTAAGTAAATACATCAAATCTACTCCTACCTACCTATATATGTATCTAGATATTTAATTATCATCGAAATTCATTCAAAAATGATCAACATTTAAGTAGAAATCAAAGCATAAACCTGATTTGTATCAAATGAAAATGGAATTTTCGCGATAATAATCAATTTGAATGTGATATGTTAATATTAGCATATATGTATATATATAAAATGTAAACTTTTCCTTCAATTTTTCGTCCTTTAAAATTTAATTTCTTTATTTACATATTTTCTGGTCACATATTGAATTCATGTTAGTTTTATATCCATTCCATCTTTCTTTTATCTATTATCGAAGATAGCATTTCAGTTTGATGTGTCGGCTAAAAACCATGAAAAATAAATCAATTAAGTTTACATTTAGTAAAGGAAATATCTATCAAGGCACTGCAAATGTTGTCGTTAATTTTTATCACATAAATGTTATTTTGCAACTTACGGTTTACTTTGTTCCATCCTATGATTAATGTAAGCAAAGAGCTTTTGAATTCATTCAGTATAAAGTATGATTAAATGATAAAAAAATTTAGAGTAATAGGAGAGTTGGTCCTTAGAAAAAGATAGAAAAACAATTTTCCTTGGTTATTTTTTTTTTATTTAATCATAATCTTTTTTTTAGATAAATACACGTTTCCAGGCGCCTCTCCAATTTTTTTAAGCCATCAGAAAAATATAATTTTGAAAGTCTTTCAAAATTGGCATCCGTTTGGAGGATGATCTCTTCGGTCGACGTAAACCGTCTTCCACCAAGCAATTTTTTCAAGAAAAGAAACAACAAAATGTCACTGAGGGCCAAATACGGTGGATGTTGCAATAATTCGAACTTTAATTCCGCAATTTTGGTCATCGAAACGGCGCAGGTGTGCACTCTGTCATTGTCGTGATGAAAGAGGATCTCTTTCTTTTTCAAATGAGGGCATTTTTTCCTGATTTTTCCTCTCAAATGTCTTATAATACTCTCTAGTTATTGTTTTTTGCTTGTTCCAAGTAATCCCTGCAGATACTTCAGCGTGAGTTCCAAAAATCAGTGGCCATCCTCTTGCCAGTTGATTGCATCGTTCGCTTTCTTCGGAGCCCGTTTATTTTAAAAAACCCACTACTTTGATTGCTGTTTCGTCTCTGAAGTGTCGTAATGTATCCATGTTTTGTCCACAGTTATGTATTGACGCGAAAACTCCGCAGAGCTACGACAAAAAACCGCCAATTTAGCCTCTGAGCCGACTACACGGTTGCGTTTATTCTCCACTGAGAGCAAACGCGGCACCCATCTTGCCGAAATTATTTTCAAACTCAATTTATCGTGTAAAATTGAAAAAAATGCCTGTGGCCTCAATTATTTTACGTACTTTGATTCGGCGATCGCTCAAAACCATATCGTGGGTTTATTCAATAGTTTCGCGAGTAGTCACTTCTACTGGACGTCCTGAACGATGTTCGTCTTTTGTTGATGTAGGGCCACGTTTGAATTCATTTATCCAGTTGTAAATAGTTGCAGACGCAGAACCAGATCCGCCATGAACTATATCCAACTCAGCTTTGATTTCTTTCGGTGGAAGATCGTAACGGGTCTATTACGACACTCGATTCGAGTGACAAAGTCGACTCACACAAATGGTCGAGTAATTCGAAAGTGGCTATTACAACACTCGAATATATTCACTCGACAGACCAATCAATGCTGCCATACTAAACATTGAAAATCATATACTATTTTGAATGTGCAGCAAACTTCATTGCGTTTAGAGTCTATTTGACAGATTGTCGGTAGCTGTCGAAATTCAAAATTCAAATATTTCAAAATGATGAGCTGCATAGATATGTTTTTTTACGACGAGGAAAATGTGTGTGCACCAAAGATAACAAGGAAGATGCTACGGGATCGCGCAAATCCTTTGAATATTCCCGAAAATCAGTAAGTAAATGACTTACAATAAATGAAACACCTTCCTAATTCTTGAATATTAGATTTATAAAAAACTTCAGATTGAATAAGGGTGCTTTTGTGTATGTCCTCAATGAACTGGCGAGCAAGTTTAAAGGCCGAATTCAATCTAATGGAATACCTCCAATTTTGAAAGTGGCAGCCACTTTGACGTTTTTTTGCGGAAGGAAGTTACTAAAGAGTTGGTAGTGACTTCGAGTTGGGAATGGCGCAGCCAACCATTTCGATTGAGCTGAAGGAATTTTTGGAACTAATGGAGCAACATTTATGCCCCAAGCTCATTACAGCCCGGATGACAGAGGCAGAAACAAATGGCACGGGTATTCTTCTATGAAAGAACCGGCTTCCCTGGCGTAATAGGGTGCATTGACGTGACGCATATCACATTCTTCGTTTTTCCGAAGCATACGCCGCCTTTTGCCACTTCCGGATGCTGCGCCATCTGCCGCGACCGATAAATATGTCTAAGTCTTAATCCAATCATAAACCAATATAATGCTTGCTAGGAGTTGAAAGTAACGGTTATATTGATAATTTAAACTATAGCCAAAAACCTTTCGCGTGAAAAAAATATAATATAGTGAAAAAAAAATCCTTTCTAGGCTATACATTTTCCCGATCGTGCGGGTGTTTTTTTTCGATTCCGTTTTCCAACAAAAAAAGATGTGATCGTTCTCAAATGTTCTCCTCTGAACGCATCCTCGAACGGCCCAGGTTTGAGATGTACTCGTATAGGGGATGTTCAAAAGCAATTTAGTGCATTTCAGTCAATTTTGGGGTGATTAGAGCTGCAGTGTGAGGTCTCGGATAGGGGCTGGCGATGTATTATCGAGTGATATGCGGTGGCTTTAATCTCTAATGGGCAGCATTTAATGTGAAAATCAATTAGCAAAACTTGTTGAAGGTCCCAAAAAACTGTCGGTATTACGTCGCCTTTTAGTGGCCCTGGCTCATTTTCTGCCGCCACTTCATGCTGGCTCTTTTCGCCTCAAGAGCATGGTGGTGAATCCAAGTTTTGTCGCTGATAACAATATGTTCTAAAAATCTTGCCTTTTATCTTGAAACGGGCTAAATTCAACTCGTGCAATTTGTGTTCTTCATTGAACAGTTTTGGAACCTATCGTGCAGAAATTTTTCGGAGCTCGAGATGAACTCAGAGGATGGTGTAGACCACTTTCAACCCTGATTCTCACTTCCTTAATAGATTTCTGTTACAGTGAAGCGACGATCATCTTCAATGAGTTTCCGGACAGCTGCAATGGTATCTGTAGTGATGCTGAAGTGGACTCGTCCTCGGTGACCCAAATGTTCACGGTGTTCATTAAATTCTGTAGCCCAGACCTTCATCCCTGAAATGTGCAAGCAAACGTCTCTGAATTTGGGCCAGTGCTAAACGTTCGTCGGTCAACAACTTGATAACAATGCATTGCGCAACCTTGAGATGAATCTCTTTCTTGTTCATTATGAGAACAACTAAACAAAATTAAATTGATTGGTCGGGTAGGCTATAAAAACAAACAAGAAAACTATTCAAAAAACTCTTTTCCAAAATTCAAATATCATTTGACTATGATCAAATCAGAAAGTGCCATTTGTCGGCTTCGAAGGGTCAAACAGTAAAGTAGGTAGTCTCGTTATGTCTAAAAGATATACACCGAAATTTAATGAATTTTTTCTTGTCCTTCAATTCGCCTCATGTTGAGATGTTCGCGAACTTTACAGCCATCAAAACTATTCAAACATACGTGACTTTATGTGTGACTATAAAAACATCTCTTGAAAGCAATTCGATTCTGAATATATTTTTAATATTTCTTATTCGCTTAACACGGTGATTTTCATTTATTTTGTAATATTTTATCTATCAATTATAGAAAATTGTGTGTACACTTGGTGAGCCATAATGGAATAAAATCTTTTTAAAATTAAACACTTTGCTTTTTTGACTCACAAATTTTTATTAATGCGACGCGTTTCGATCCTTAGATCTTCTTCATGTATGTAACCTGAAGATGATCTAAGGATCGCAACGCGTCGTATTAATAAAAATTTGAGAGTCAAAAAAAGTCAAGTGTTTAATTTTATAAAGATTTTATATTTTATCTAAATATGTTTTATAATTTTCCATCCTAATACATTCAAAATCACAAACGAACCGTCGAATCAACTAAAACGTAAATAATTTTTTTAAAAGAATGAATTTAAACGAGCAAAACAAATCATTATATGTGTAATAAATGTTTTTTTAAAGAGTGCAATTAAATGTGTCTTTCTGTTATGAAAGGCATATGTTTTGGATGTTGGAACGAAGCTAAATAAGACATTCTTATCATCGCTGGCCACTATACAAAATATAATCGCGACATATTCGATAGGCCGGAACGTTTTTTTTTTTTTTTAATAAATTGTTTCATGTTGAAGAATCAATATGGCTTGGTCAAATTAAAAAGGATTATAAAAAAACGAGTGAGAATTATCCGAAAAAAATGAACGAAATATAGCAATGCAACTATATTATCCGCATTCAAATTCCCCCTCACTTCCAACAAAATGTTTGGGAGACCATCACTGTTTCAGTAACCAGGCAAAAATGCATGTCTATTATTTATGTCCGTGCATATAAATAAATATATTTTTTAAAACAAAACTTATAAATAATAAAATAAATATTTAAGTAATTCTATTCAATAAATTGGTTATAAATATATAAATATATCTTTAAATAAAATTATATAAATATGATAAGAGTACGGTATTAAGTCTATTATGTACACAATTTAATAAATAAATAATATAAAGTTAATTAGTAGTGAAGTACATGAAAGTTTTATCTTATCTAGAGGATTTTCAATTCAAATAAACAATTGCAAAAAAATGTAAAAAAACGACGAAAAACACAGCAAACATGAAAATTATAAATAAATAAATCAATAAATGAAAAGTCGATCGCCGAAAATAAATTGATTGTTTGTATTGTATAGTGTAATATGGAAGGGAAGGATATGCAAGTGTGTGTGTGTGTGCGCGCGGCTGAAGTTAATATGTAAGTGCACATATACATATAGATACACACACACATACACACACTTCTTAATTGTATAAATTCTTGCATTATTAATAATAATATACTTAGAAGTCTAGTTGAATAAAAATCAAATAAAAAAACAATATATGTATGTATGTATGCATAACATTGAACAGCAACAGGCGACAAACAAACAAAAAACATTAGCAAGAATATATGTAAATGTATAGATATAAATTTCTTTTTTTAAAACTGAATATAAAATTGAAATGACGAAAAAATTGAAAGGAAACCTTTTATAAAATTTAAGTCCAAGTAAAAATCATACAAATCCAATTACACAGTCAGAAACATTCACTCGCATGCAAACAACTTTACCAATCGACGATAATATACAAATGTATAAAAACTGTAGTTGGAAGAGATGCTGTATGTTGAAATGCAAAACGAGTAAAAATCGATTGACGTCTAAAAAATAAAAGGAACAAATTCAAATGAATGAAAACTGACTTGCAACCATAAAACACAAATTTAAATAAAACAAAAAACACAAAATCACATAATTAAAATAATACTAAATGCCATATATATACCAGAAGATAGTGAAAGAAAAGGAAATAAAAACGAAAATAAATAACAAAATAAATAAAGGAAATTAAGTATGTTTGTCTTTCGGGGCGTGGATTTTGGGGATGGGGGATTTATATATATATATATGTATATATATATATATATATATATATATATATATATATATATATATATATATATATATCCGGAGCACCAGACACCGCCTGCCATTTCTAACGATGTGTAATGTTTCTCGTGGTCCTTTAAGCTGGTTGTTCGCTTGGTTGCTTTGCGAACTCGATTCACGGCTGCGTCTTTGCTGGTATTCTTCTAGAGCAAGGGTGTCCAACCTTTTTGTTTCTCTGGGCCATATTAAAAGAACACACAGTGTTTTGGGCCACAAGTAAGAAGTTAGTAAGCTCCCAAGTGACAAGCAACAGAACAGTGTAGCTAAGGGAGCAACGCAAACAGAAAGTGATTTTACTAGATAACAAAAGAGCTTTCTGTTCCTGTTGTTTGGCACTTGACAGCTTTACCACGAAAGCGCACACACACACAAATCATTCCTCAGAAAAATGTCGCGATTCAAATTAGTTCCCACGGAATTCGTCGCTTGCAATATTGCTTACACCAATGCACTATGCATTGCCCCAATTATATTTTTGTTTACTCCAGGTTCAATGATCTTCTAAGAGTTTCACAAGGTGACAAAAAAAGGAAATTTAAACTACCATATCAATGTAGTTAGTATGAAGGTAAAGATCTTTGCTAGGGGATTAATTTGAGGATGTGCTTTGATGTAAAAGAGAGCTTACAGAAGTTTATGTGGGAAATTACTTATGGAAGCTTCTGTGGGAAATTAGTTGTGTATAGGCTAGTTCCAGGTTTGAAACTAGGAATACACTACAGGTGGAATCGTATAGTCTACGAAAACCCGCATCTGAATCCGTTCATTTTTGTCGGTCACACGGTGTTTTCACCGCTTTTTCCCGATTTCAGATTTTTGAACCGGTTCAACCGGCGTGTTTTCGGTTTTATGCATTTAGCCGGAGAACCAGACATCGCCCGACACTTTTGACAACAGAATCGGATAGCCCGTGAGCATCCGCATCCGAATCGGTTGGATTTTGTGCCGGTCACACGGCGTTTTCATCGCTTTTTACGATTTTAGGTTTTTGAACCGGTTCAACTGGCGTGTTTTTGGTTTTATGCATTTAGCCGGAGAATCAGACATCGCCCGACACTTTTGATAACGGAATCGGATAGCCCGTGAGCACCCGCATCCGAATCGGTTGGATTTTGTGCCGGTCACACGGCGTTTTCATCGCTTTTTACGATTTTAGGTTTTTGAACCGGTTCAACTGGCGTGTTTTTGGTTTTATGCATTTAGCCGGAGAACCAGACAGCGCCCGACACTTTGGACAACGGAATCGGATAGCCCGTGAGCACCCACATCCGAATCAGTTGGTTTTTGTACCGGTCACACGGCGTTTTCATCGCTTTTTTTACGATTTTAGGTTTTTGAACCGGTTCAACTGGCGTGTTTTTGGTTTTATGCATTTAGCCGGTAAACCAGACATCGCTCGACTTTTTTGACAACGGAATCGGATAGCCCGTGACCACCCGCATCCGAATCGGTTGGTTTTTGTGCCGGTCACATGGCGTTTTCACCGCTTTTTTCACGATTTTAGGTTTTTGAACCGGTTCAACTGGAGTGTTTTTGTTTTATGCATTTAGCCGGAGAACCAGACATCGGCCGACACTTTTGACAACGGAATCGGATAGCCCATGATTACCCGCATTCGAATCGGTTGGATTTTGTGCCGGTCACACGGTGTTTTCACCGCTTTTTCACGATTTCAGATTTTTGAACCGTTTCAACCGCCGTGTTTTCGGTTTTATGCAATAAGCCGGAGAACAAGACATCGGCCGACACTTTTGGCAACGGAATAGGATAGCCCGTGAGCACCCGCATCCGAATTGGTTGGTTTTTTTGCCGGTCACACGGTGTTTTCATCGCTTTTTTACGATTTTAGGTTTTTGAACCGGTTCAACTGGCGTGTTTTTGGTTTTATGCATTTAGCCGGAGAACCAGACATCGCCCGACACTTTTGACAACGGAATCGGATAGCCCGTGAGCACCCGCATCCGAATCGATTGGTTTTTGTGCCGGTCACACGGCGTTTTCATCGCTTTTTTACGATTTTAGGTTTTTGAACCGGTACAACTGGCTTGTTTGTGGTTTTTTGCATTTAGCCGGAGAACAAGACATCGGCCGACACTTTTGGCAACGGAATAGAATAGCCCGTGAGCACCCGCATCCGAATTGGTTGGTTTTTGTGCCGGTCACACGGTGTTTTCATCGCTTTTTTACGGTTTTAGGTTTGTGAACCGGTTCAACTGGCGTGTTTTTGGTTTTATGCATTTAGCCGGGGAAGCAGACATCGGCCGCCACTTTTGACAACGGAATCGGATAGCCCGTGAGCATCCGCACCTGAATCGGATGGATTTTGTGCCGGTCACGCTGCATTTTCATCGATTTTCTTACGATTTTAGGGTTTTGAACCGGTTCAACTGGCGTGTTTTTGGTTTTATGCATTTAGCCGGAGAACAAGACATCGCCCGACTTTTTTGGCAACGGAATAGAATAGCCCGTGAGCACCCGCATCCGAATTGGTTGGTTTTTGTGCCGGTCACACGGTGTTTTCATCGCTTTTTTACGGTTTTAGGTTTTTGAACCGGTTCAACTGGCGTGTTTTTGGTTTTATGCATTTAGCCGGGGAAGCAGACATCGGCCGCCACTTTTGACAACGGAATCGGATAGCCCGTGAGCATCCGCACCTGAATCGGATGGATTTTGTGCCGGTCACGCTGCATTTTCATCGATTTTCTTACGATTTTAGGGTTTTGAACCGGTTCAACTGGCGTGTTTTTGGTTTTATGCATTTAGCCGGAGAACAAGACATCGCCCGACTTTTTTGACAACGGAATCGAATAGCTCGTTAGCACCCGCATCCGAATCGGTTGGTTTTTGTGCCGGTCACACGGCGTTTTCATCGCTTTCTGTACGATTTTGAGATTTGAACCGGTTCACCTGGCGTGTTTTTGGTTTTATGCATTTATCCGGAGAACCAGACATCGGCCGACACTTTTGGCAACGGAATAGGATAGCCCGTGAGCACCCGCATCCGAATTGGTTGGTTTTTTTGCCGGTCACACGGTGTTTTCATCGCTTTTTTACGATTTTAGGTTTTTGAACCGGTTCAACTGGCGTGTTTTTGGTTTTATGCATTTAGCCGGAGAACCAGACATCGCCCGACATTTTTGACAACGGAATCGGATAGCCCGTGAGCACCCGCATCCGAATCGATTGGTTTTTGTGCCGGTCACACGGCGTTTTCATCGCTTTTTTACGATTTTAGGTTTTTGAACCGGTACAACTGGCTTGTTTGTGGTTTTTTGCATTTAGCCGGAGAACAAGACATCGGCCGACACTTTTGGCAACGGAATAGAATAGCCCGTGAGCACCCGCATCCGAATTGGTTGGTTTTTGTGCCGGTCACACGGTGTTTTCATCGCTTTTTTACGGTTCTAGGTTTTTGAACCGGTTCAACTGGCGTGTTTTCGGTTTTATGCATTTAGCCGGGGAAGCAGACATCGGCCGCCACTTTTGACAACGGAATCGGATAGCCCGTGAGCATCCGCACCTGAATCGGATGGATTTTGTGCCGGTCACGCTGCATTTTCATCGATTTTCTTACGATTTTAGGGTTTTGAACCGGTTCAACTGGCGTGTTTTTGGTTTTATGCATTTAGCCGGAGAACAAGACATCGCCCGACTTTTTTGACAACGGAATCGAATAGCTCGTTAGCACCCGCATCCGAATCGGTTGGTTTTTGTGCCGGTCACACGGCGTTTTCATCGCTTTTTGTACGATTTTGAGATTTGAACCGGTTCACCTGGCATGTTTTTGGTTTTATGCATTTATCCGGAGAACCAGACATCGGCCGACACTTTTGACAATGGAATCGGATAGCTCATTAGCACCCGCATCCGAATCGGTTGGTTTTTGTGCCAGTCACACGGCGTTTTCATCGCTTTTTTCACGATTTTAGGTTTTTGAACCGGTTCAACTGGCGGTTTTGATCTTATGCATTTAACCGGAGAACCAGACATCGCCCGACACTTTTGACATCGGAATCGGATAGCTCGTTAGCACCCGCATCCGAATCGATTGGCTTTTGTGCCGGTCACACGGCGTTTTCTTCGCATTTTTCACGATTTTAGGTTTTTGACCCGGTTCAACTGGCGTTTTTGGTTTTATGATTTTAGCCGGAGAACCAGACATCGCATAGCACTATTGACAACGGAATCGGATAGCTCGTTAGCACCCGGACCCGAATCGGTTGGATTTTGTGCCGGCCACACGGCGTTTTCTTCGTGTTTTTTTACGATTTTAGGTTTTGAACCGGTTCAACTGGCGTTTTTGGTTTTATGCATTTCGCCGGAGAACCAGACATCGCCCGACTATTTTGACAACGGAATCGGATAGCCCGTGACCACCCGCATCCGAATCGGTTGGTTTTTGTGCCGGTCACACGGCGTTTTCATCTCTATTTTTACGATTTTTAGTTTTTGAACCGGTTCAACTGGCGTGTTTTTGATCTTATGCATTTAGCCGGAGAACCAGACATCGGCCGACACTATTGACAACGGAATCGGATAACTCGTTAGCACTCGCATCCGAATCGGTTGGTTTTTGTGCCGGTCACACGGCGTTTTCATAGCTTTTTTCACGATTTTAGGTTTTTGAACCGGTTCAACTGGCGTGTTCTTGGTTTTATGCATTTAGCCGGAAAACCAGGCATCGGCCGACACTTTTGACAACGGAATCGGATAGCCCGTGACCACCAGCATCCGAATCGTTTGGTTTTTGTGCCGGTCACACGGCGTTTTCATCGCTTTTTACGATTTTAGGTTTTTGAACCGGTTCAACCGGCGTGTTTTTGATCTTATGCATTTAGCCGGATAACCAGACATCGGCCGACACTTTTGACAACGGAATCGGATAGCTCGTTAGCACCCGCATCCGAATCGGTTGGTTTTGTGCCGGTCACACGGCGTTTTCATCGCTTTTTTACGATTTTGGGATTTGAACCGGTTCAACTGGCGTGTTCTTGGTTTTATGCATTTAGCCGGAAAACCAGGCATCGGCCGACATTTTGACAACGGAATATGATAGCCCAAGACCACCCGCATCCGAATCGTTTGGTTTTTGTGCCGGTCACACGGCGTTTTCATCGCTTTTTACGATTTTTAGTTTTTGGACCGGTTCAACTGGCGTTTTTGGTTTTATGCATTTAGCTGGAGAACCAGACATCGCGCGGCACTTTTGACAACGGAATCGGATAGCTCGTTAGCACCCGCATCCGAATCGGTTGGCTTTTGTGCCGGTCACACGGCGTTTTCTTCGCATTTTTCACGATTTTAGGTTTTTGACCCGGTTCAACTGGCGTTTTTGGTTTTATGATTTTAGCCGGAGAACCAGACATCGCATAGCACTTTTGACAACGGAATCGGATAGCTCCTTAGCACCCGGATCCGAATCGGTTGGATTTTGTGCCGGTCACACGGCGTTTTCTTCGTTTTTTTTTTTACGATTTTAGGTTTTTGAACCGGTTCAACTGGCGTTTTTGGTTTTATGCATTTATCCGGAGAACCAGACATTGCTCGGCACTTTTGACAACGGAATCGGATAGCTCGTTAGCACCCGCATCCGAATCGGTTGGTTTTTGTGCCGGTCACACGGCGTTTTCATCGCTTTTTGTACGATTTTGAGATTTGAACCGGTTCACCTGGCGTGTTTTTGGTTTTATGCATTTATCCGGAGAACCAGACATCGGCCGACACTTTTGACAATGGAATCGGATAGCTCATTAGCACCCGCATCCGAATCGGTTGGTTTTGTGCCAGTCACACGGCGTTTTCATCGCTTTTTTCACGATTTTAGGTTTTTGAACCGGTTCAACTGGCGGTTTTGATCTTATGCATTTAACCGGAGAACCAGACATCGCCCGACACTTTTGACATCGGAATCGGATAGCTCGTTAGCTTTCGAATCCGAATCGGTTGGTTTTTGTGCCGGTCACGCGGCGTTTTCATCGCTTTTTTCACGATTTTAGGTTTTTGAACCGGTTCAACTGGATTTTGGTTTTATGCATTTAGCCGGAGAACCAGACATCGCGCGGCGATTTTGACAACGGAATCGGATAGCTCGTTTGCACACGCATCCGAATCGGTTGGTTTTTGTGCCGGTCGCACGGCGTTTTCATCGCTTTTTTTACGATTTTGGGATTTGAACCGGGTCAACTGTCGTGTTCTTGGTTTTATGCATTTAGCCGGAGAACCAGGCATCGGCCGACATTTTGACAACGGAATATGATAGCCCAAGACCACCCGCATCCGAATCGTTTGTTTTTTGTGCCGGTCACACGGCGTTTTCATCGCTTTTTACGATTTTTAGTTTTTGGACCGGTTCAACTGGCGTTTTTGGTTTTATGCATTTAGCTGGAGAACCAGACATTGCGCGGCACTTTTGACAACGGAATCGGATAGCTCGTTAGCACCCGCATCCGAATCGGTTGGCTTTTGTGCCGGTCACACGGCGTTTTCTTCGCATTTTTCACGATTTTAGGTTTTTGACCCGGTTCAACTGGCGTTTTTGGTTTTATGATTTTAGCCGGAGAACCAGACATCGCATAGCACTTTTGACAACGGAATCGGATAGCTCGTTAGCACCCGGATCCGAATCGGTTGGATTTTGTGCCGGTCACACGGCGTTTTCTTCGTTTTTTTTTACGATTTTAGGTTTTTGAACCGGTTCAACTGGCGTTTTTGGTTTTATGCATTTATCCGGAGAACCAGACATTGCTCGGCACTTTTGACAACGGAATCAGATAGCTCGTTAGCACCCGCATCCGAATCGGTTGGTTTTTGGTGCCGGTCACACGGCGTTTTCTTCGCATTTTTCACGATTTTAGGTTTTTGAACCGGTTCAACTGGCGTTTTTGGTTTTATGATTTTAGCCGGAGAACCAGACATCGCATAGCACTTTTGACAACGGAATCGGATAGCTCGTTAGCACCCGGATCCGAATCGGTTGGATTTTGTGCCGGTCACACGGCGTTTTCTTCGTGTTTTTTTACGATTTTAGGTTTTGAACCGGTTCAACTGGCGTTTTTGGTTTTATGCATTTCGCCGGAGAACCAGACATCGCCCGACTATTTTGACAACGGAATCGGATAGCCCGTGACCACCCGCATCCGAATCGGTTGGTTTTTGTGCCGGTCACACGGCGTTTTCATCTCTATTTTTACGATTTTTAGTTTTTGAACCGGTTCAACTGGCGTGTTTTTGATCTTATGCATTTAGCCGGAGAACCAGACATCGGCCGACACTATTGACAACGGAATCGGATAACTCGTTAGCACTCGCATCCGAATCGGTTGGTTTTTGTGCCGGTCACACGGCGTTTTCATAGCTTTTTTCACGATTTTAGGTTTTTGAACCGGTTCAACTGGCGTGTTCTTGGTTTTATGCATTTAGCCGGAGAACCAGACATCGCCCGACACTTTTGACAACGGAATCGGATAGCCCGTGAGCACCCGCATCCGAATCGGTTGGTTTTTGTTCCGGTCACACGGCGTTTTCATCGTTTTTTTCACGATTTTAGGTTTTTGAATCGGTTCAACTGGCGTTTTTGATTTTATGCATTTAGCCGGAGAACCAGACATCGGCCGACACTTTTGACAACGGAATCGGATAGCCCGTGAGTACCCGCATGGGAATCGTTTGGTTTTTGTGCCGGTCACACGACGTTTTCATCGCTTTTTTCACGATTTTAGGTTTTTGAACCGGTTCAACTGGCGTGTTTTTGGTTTTATGCATTTAGCCGGAGAACCAGACATCGCTCGACTTTTTATACAATGGCATCGGATATCCCGTGACCACCCGCATCCGAATCGGTTGGTTTTTGTGCCGGTCACACGGTGTTTTCATCACTTTTTTACGATTTTAAGATTTGGACCGGTTCAACTGGCGTTTTTGGTTTTATGCATTTCGCCGGAGAACCAGACATCGCCCGACTTTTTTGACAACGGCATCGGATAGTCCGTGACCACCCGCATCCGAATCGGTTGGTTTTTGTGCTGGTCACACGGTGTTTTCATCACTTTTTTACGATTTTAGGATTTGAACCGGTTCAACTAGCGTGTTTTTGGTTTTATGCATTTAGCCGGAGAACCAGACATCGCCCGGCATTTTGTGAACGGAATCGGATAGCTCGTTAGCACCCGCATCCGAATCGGTTGGTTTTTGTGCCGGTCACACGGCGTTTTCATCGCTTTTTTCACGATTTTAGGTTTTTGAACCGGTTCAACTGGCGTTTTTGGTTGTATGCATTTAGCCGGAGAACCAGACATCGCCTGACACTTTTGACAACGGAATCAGATAGTCCGTGAGCACCCGCATCCGAATCGGTTGTTTTTTGTGCCGCTCACACGGCGTTATCAGCGCTTTTTTCACGATTTTAGGTTTTTGAACCGGTTCAACTGGCGTTTTTGGTTTAATGCATTTAGCCGGAGAACCAGACATCGCCCGAAAGTTTTGACAACGGAATCGGATAGCCCGTGAGAACCCGCATCCGAACCTTTTGGTTTTTGTGCCGGTCACAAGGCGTTTTCATCGCTTTTTTCACGATTTTAGGTTTTTGAACCGGTTCAACTGGCGTTTTTGGTTTTATGCATTTAGCCGGAGAACCAGACATCGCCCGACACTTTTGACAACGGAATCGGATAGCCCGTGAGCACCCGCATCCGAATCAGTTGGTTTTTGTGCCGGTCACACGGCGTTTTCATCGCTTTTTTCACGATTTTAGGTTTTTGAACCGGTTCAACTTGCGTTTTTGGTTTTATGCATTTAGCCGGAGAACCAGACATCGGCCGACAATATTGACAACGGAATCGGATAGCCCGTGACCACCCGCATCCGAATCGGTTGGTTTTTGTGCCGGTCACACGGCGTTTCCATCGCTTTTTTCACGATTTTAGGTTTTTGAACCGGTTCAACTAGCGTTTTCGGTTTTATGCATTTAGCCGGAGAATAAGACATCGCCCGGCAATTTTGTGAACGGAATCGGATAGCCCGTGAGCACCCGCATCCGAATCGGTTGGTTTTTGTGCCGGTCACACGGCGTTTTAAGCGCTTTTTTCACGATTTTAGGTTTTTGAACCGGTTCAACTGGCGTTTTCGGTTTTATGCATTTAGCCGGAGAATAAGACATCGCCCGGCACTTTTGTGAACGGAATCGGATAGCTCGTTAGCACCCGCATCCGAATCGGTTGGTTTTTGTGCCGGTCACACATCGTTTTCATCGCTTTTTTCACGATTCTAGGTTTTTGAACCGGTTCAACTGGCGTTTTTGGTTTTATGCATTTCGCCGGAGAACCAGACATCGCCCGGCACTTTTGACAACGGAATCGGATAGCCCGTGAGCACCCGACTCCGAATCGGTTGGTTTTTGTGCCGGTCACACGGCGTTTTCATCGCTTTTTTCACGATTTTAGGTTTTTGAACCGGTTCAACTGGCGTTTTCGGTTTTATGCATTTAGCCGGAGAATAAGACATCGCCCGGCAATTTTGTGAACGGAATCGGATAGCCCGTGAGCACCCGCATCCGAATCGGTTGGTTTTTGTGCCGGTCACACGGCGTTTTCAGCGCTTTTTTCACGATTTTAGGTTTTTGAACCGGTTCAACTGGCGTTTTCGGTTTTATGCATTTAGCCGGAGAATAAGACATCGCCCGGCACTTTTGTGAACGGAATCGGATAGCTCGTTAGCACCCGCATCCGAATCGGTTGGTTTTTGTGCCGGTCACACATCGTTTTCATCGCTTTTTTCACGATTCTAGGTTTTTGAACCGGTTCAACTGGCGTTTTTGGTTTTATGCATTTCGCCGGAGAACCAGACATCGCCCGGCACTTTTGACAACGGAATCGGATAGCCCGTGAGCACCCGCATCCGAGTCGGTTGGTTTTTGCCGGTCAGACGGCGTTTTCATCGCTTTTTTCACGATTTTAGGTTTTTGAACCGGTTCAACTGGCGTTTTTGGTTTTATGCATTTAGCCGGAGAACCAGACATCGCCTGACACTTTTGACAACGGAATCGGATAGTCCGTGAGCACCTGCATCCAAACCAGATGGTTTTTGATCCGGTCACACGGCGTTTTCATCGCTTTTTTCACGATTTTAGGTTTTTGAACCGGTTCAACTGCCGCTTTTGGTTTTATGCATTTCGCTGGAGAACCAGACATCGCCCGATTATTTTGACAACGGAATCGGATAGCCCGTGACCACCCGCATCCGAATCGGTTGGTTTTTGTGCCGGTCACACGGCGTTTTCATCGCTTTTTTCACGATTTTAGGTTTTTGAACCGGTTCAACTGGCGTTTTTGGTTTTATGCATTTCGCCGGAGAACCAGACATCGCCCGACACTTTTGACAACGGAATCGGATAGCCCGTGACCACCCGCATCCGAATCGGTTTGTTTTTGTGCCGGCCACACGGCGTTTTCATCTTTTTTTTCATGATTTTAGGTTTTTGAACCGGTTCAACTGGCGTTTTTGGTTTTATGCATTTCGCCGGACAACCAGACATCGCCCGTCTATTTTGACAACGGAATCGGATAGCCCGTGACCACCCGCATCCGAATCGGTTGGTTTTTGTGCCGGTCACACGGCGTTTCCATCGCTTTTTTCACGATTTTAGGTTTTTGAACCGGTTCAACTAGCGTTTTCGGTTTTATGCATTTAGCCGGAGAATAAGACATCGCCCGGCACTTTTGTGAACGGAATCGGATAGCTCGTTAGCACCCGCATCCGAATCGGTTGGTTTTTATGCCGGTCACACATGGTTTTCATCGCTTTTTTCACGATTCTAGGTTTTTGAACCGGTTCAACTGGCGTTTTTGGTTTTATGCATTTAGCCGGAGAACCAGACATCACCTGACACTTTTGACAACGGAATCGGATAGCCCGTGAGCACCCGCATCCGAATCGGTTGGCTTTTGTGCCAGTCACACGGCGTTTTCATCGCTTTTTTCATGATTTTAGGTTTTTGAACCGGTTCAACTGGCGTTTTTGGTTTTATGCATTTAGCCGGAGAACCAGACATCGCCCGACTATTTTGACAACGGAATCGGATAGCCCGTGACCACCCGCATCCGAATCGGTTGGTTTTTGTGCCGGTCACACGGCGTTTTCATCGCTTTTTTCACGATTTTAGGTTTTTGAACCGGTTCAACTGGCGTTTTTGGTTTTATGCATTTCGCCGGAGAACCAGACATCGCCCGACACTTTTGACAACGGAATCGGATAGCCCGTGACCACCCGCATCCGAACTGGTTGGTTTTTGTGCCGGTCACACGGCGTTTTCATCGCTTTTTCATGATTTTAGGTTTTTGAACCGGTTCAACTGGCGTTTTTGGTTTTATGCATTTAGCCGGAGAACCAGACATCGCCCGACACTTTTGACAACGGAATCGGATAGCCCGTGAGCACCCGCATCCGAATCGGTTGGTTTTTATGCCGGTCACACGGCGTTTTCAGCGCTTTTTTCACGATTTTAGGTTTTTGAACCGGTTCAACTGGCGTTTTCGGTTTTATGCATTTAGCCGGAGAATAAGACATCGCCCGGCACTTTTGTGAACGGAATCGGATAGCTCGTTAGCACCCGCATCCGAATCGGTTGGTTTTTATGCCGGTCACACATCGTTTTCATCGCTTTTTTCACGATTCTAGGTTTTTGAACCGGTTCAACTGGCGTTTTGGTTTTATGCATTTCGCCGGAGAACCAGACATCGCCCGACTATTTTGACAACGGAATCGGATAGCCCGTGACCACCCGCATCCGAATCGGTTGGTTCTTGTGCCGGTCACACGGCGTTTTCATCGCTTTTTTCACGATTTTAGGTTTTTGAACCGGTTCAACTGGCGTTTTTGGTTTTATGCATTTCGCCGGAGAACCAGACATCGCCCGACACTTTTGACAACGGAATCGGATAGCCCGTGACCACCCGCATCCGAATCGGTTGGTTCTTGTGCCGGTCACACGGCGTTTTCATCGCTTTTTTCACGATTTTAAGTTTTTGAACCGGTTCAACTGGCGTTTTTGGTTTTATGCATTTCGCCGGAGAACCAGACATCGCCCGGCACTTTTGTGAACGGAATCGGATAGCTCGTTAGCACCCGCATCCGAATCGGTTGGTTTATGTGCCGGTCACACGGCGTTTTCATCGCTTTTTTCACAATTTTAGGTTTTTGAACCGGTTCAACTGGCGTTTTTGGTTTGAAGCATTTAGCCGGAGAACCAGACATCGCCCGACTTTTTTGACAACGGCATCGGATAGTCCGTGACCACCCGCATCCGAATCGGTTGGTTTTTGTGCCGGTCACACGGTGTTTTCATCACTTTTTTACGATTTTAGGATTTGAACCGGTTCAACTGGCGTGTTTTTGATTTTATGCATTTAGCCGGAGAACCAGACATCGCCCGGCATTTTGTGAACGGAATCGGATAGCTCGTTAGCACCCGCATCCGAATCGAGTGGTTTTTGTGCCGGTCACACGGCGTTTTCATCGCTTTTTTCACGATTTTAGGTTTTTGAACCGGTTCAACTGGCGTTTTTGGTTTTATGCATTTCGCCGGAGAACCAGACATCGCCCGACTTTTTTGACAACGGCATCGGATAGCCCGTGACCACCCGCATCCGAATCGGTTGGTTTTTGTGCCGGTCACACGGTGTTTTCATCACTTTTTTTACGATTTTAGAACCAGACATCGCACGGCCGTTTTGACAACGGAATCGGATAGCTCGTTAGCACTCGCATCCGAATCGCGTTTTTGGTTTTATGCATCTATCCGGAGAACCAGACATCGCGCGGCACTTTTGACAACGGAATCGGATAGCTCGTTAGCACCCGCATCCGAATCGGTTGGATTTTGTGCCGGTCACACAGCGTTTTCATCGCTTTTTTTTCACGATTTTAGGTTTTTGAACCTTTTCAACTGGCGTTTTGGTTTTTTGCATTTCGCCGGAGAACCAGACATCGCTCGACTATTTTGACAACGGAATCGGATAGCCCGTGAGCACCCGCATCCGAATCGGTTGGTTTTTGTGCCGGTCACACGACGTTTTCAGCGCTTTTTTCACAATTTTAGGTTTTTGAACCGGTTCAACTGGCGTTTTTGGTTTTATGCATTTAGTCGGAGAACCAGACATCGCCCGACACTTTTGACAACGGAATCGGATAGCCCGTGACCACCCGCATCCGAATCGGTTGGTTTTTGTGCCGGTCACCCTGCGTTTACATCGCTTTTTTCACGATTTTAGGATTTGAACCGGTTCAACTGGCGTGTTTTTGGTTTTATGCATTTAGCTGGAGAACCAGACATCGCCCGACACTTTTGACAACTGGATCGGATAGCCCGTGAGCACCCGCATCCGAATCGGTTGGTTTTTGTGCCGCTCACACGGCGTTTTCAGCGCTTTTTTCACGATTTTAGGTTTTTGAACCGGTTCAACTGGGGTTTATGTTTTATGCTTTTAGCCGGAGAACCAGACATCGCCCGACTTTTTTGACAACGGCATCGGATAGCCCGTGACCACCCGCATCCGAATCGGTTGGTTTTTGTGCCGGTCACACGGTGTTTTCATCACTTTTTTTACGATTTTAGAACCAGACATCGCACGGCCGTTTTGACAACGGAATCGGATAGCTCGTTAGCACTCGCATCCGAATCGCGTTTTTGGTTTTATGCATCTATCCGGAGAACCAGACATCGCGCGGCACTTTTGACAACGGAATCGGATAGCTCGTTAGCACCCGCATCCGAATCGGTTGGATTTTAAGCCGGTCACACGGCGTTTTCATCGCTTTTTTTTCACGATTTTAGGTTTTTGAACCTTTTCAACTGGCGTTTTGGTTTTTTGCATTTAGCCGGAGAACCAGACATCGGCCAACACTTTTGACAACGGAATCGGATAGCCCGTGAGCACCCGCATCCGAATCGGTTGGTTTTTATGCCGGTCACACGGCGTTTTCATCGCTTTTTTCACGATTTTAGATTTTTGAACCGGTTCAACTGGCGTTTTTGGTTTTATGCATTTAGCCGGAGAACCAGACATCGCCCGGCCATTTTGTGAACGGAATCGGATAGCTCGTTAGCTCCCGCATCCGAATCGGTTGGTTTTTGTGCCGGTCACACGGCGTTTTCATCGCTTTTTTCACGATTCTAGGTTTTTGAACCGGTTCAACTGGCGTTTTGGTTTTATGCATTTCGCCGGAGAACCAGACATCGCCCGACTATTTTGACAACGGAATCGGATAGCCCGTGACCACCCGCATCCGAATCGGTTGGTTCTTGTGCCGGTCACACGGCGTTTTCATCGCTTTTTTCACGATTTTAGGTTTTTGAACCGGTTCAACTGGCGTTTTTGGTTTTATGCATTTCGCCGGAGAACCAGACATCGCCCGACACTTTTGACAACGGAATCGGATAGCCCGTGACCACCCGCATCCGAATCGGTTGGTTCTTGTGCCATTCACACGGCGTTTTCATCGCTTTTTTTCACGATTTTAGGTTTTTGAACCTTTTCAACTGGCGTTTTTGTTTTTTGCATTTCGCCGGAGAACCAGACATCGCTCGACTATTTTGACAACGGAATCGGATAGCCCGTGAGCACCCGCATCCGAATCGGTTGGTTTTTGTGCCGGTCACACGGCGTTTTCATCGCTTTTTTCACGATTTTAGGTTTTTGAACCGGTTCAACTGGCGTTTTTGGTTTTATGCATTTAGCCGGAGAACCAGACATTGCCCGGCACTTTTGTGAACGGAATCGGATAGCTCGTTAGCACCCGCATCCGAATCGGTTGGTTTATGTGCCGGTCACACGGCGTTTTCATCGCTTTTTTCACAATTTTAGGTTTTTGAACCGGTTCAACTGGCGTTTTTGGTTTGAAGCATTTAGCCGGAGAACCAGACATCGCCCGACTTTTTTGACAACGGCATCGGATAGTCCGTGACCACCCGCATCCGAATCGGTTGGTTTTTGTGCCGGTCACACGGTGTTTTCATCACTTTTTTACGATTTTAGGATTTGAACCGGTTCAACTGGCGTGTTTTTGATTTTATGCATTTAGCCGGAGAACCAGACATCGCCCGGCATTTTGTGAACGGAATCGGATAGCTCGTTAGCACCCGCATCCGAATCGAGTGGTTTTTGTGCCGGTCACACGGCGTTTTCATCGCTTTTTTCACGATTTTAGGTTTTTGAACCGGTTCAACTGTCGTTTTTGGTTTTATGCATTTCGCCGGAGAACCAGACATCGCCCGACTTTTTTGACAACGGCATCGGATAGCCCGTGACCACCCGCATCCGAATCGGTTGGTTTTTGTGCCGGTGACACGGTGTTTTCATCACTTTTTTTACGATTTTAGAACCAGACATCGCACGGCCGTTTTGACAACGGAATCGGATAGCTCGTTAGCACTCGCATCCGAATCGCGTTTTTGGTTTTATGCATCTATCCGGAGAACCAGACATCGCGCGGCACTTTTGACAACGGAATCGGATAGCTCGTTAGCACCTGCATCCGAATCGGTTGGATTTTGTGCCGGTCACACGGCGTTTTCATCGCTTTTTTTTCACGATTTTAGGTTTTTGAACCTTTTCAACTGGCGTTTTGGTTTTTTGCATTTCGCCGGAGAACCAGACATCGCTCGACTATTTTGACAACGGAATCGGATAGCCCGTGAGCACCCGCATCCGAATCGGTTGGTTTTTGTGCCGGTCACACGACGTTTTCAGCGCTTTTTTCACAATTTTAGGTTTTTGAACCGGTTCAACTGGCGTTTTTGGTTTTATGCATTTAGTCGGAGAACCAGACATCGCCCGACACTTTTGACAACGGAATCGGATAGCCCGTGACCACCCGCATCCGAATCGGTTGGTTTTTGTGCCGGTCACCCTGCGTTTTCATCGCTTTTTTCACGATTTTAGGATTTGAACCGGTTCAACTGGCGTGTTTTTGGTTTTATGCATTTAGCTGGAGAACCAGACATCGCCCGACACTTTTGACAACTGGATCGGATAGCCCGTGAGCACCCGCATCCGAATCGGTTGGTTTTTGTGCCGCTCACACGGCGTTTTCAGCGCTTTTTTCACGATTTTAGGGTTTTGAACCGGTTCAACTGGGGTTTATGTTTTATGCTTTTAGCCGGAGAACCAGACATCGCCCGACTTTTTTGACAACGGCATCGGATAGCCCGTGACCACCCGCATCCGAATCGGTTGGTTTTTGTGCCGGTCACACGGTGTTTTCATCACTTTTTTTACGATTTTAGAACCAGACATCGCACGGCCGTTTTGACAACGGAATCGGATAGCTCGTTAGCACTCGCATCCGAATCGCGTTTTTGGTTTTATGCATCTATCCGGAGAACCAGACATCGCGCGGCACTTTTGACAACGGAATCGGATAGCTCGTTAGCACCCGCATCCGAATCGGTTGGATTTTAAGCCGGTCACACGGCGTTTTCATCGCTTTTTTTTCACGATTTTAGGTTTTTGAACCTTTTCAACTGGCGTTTTGGTTTTTTGCATTTCGCCGGAGAACCAGACATCGCTCGACTATTTTGACAACGGAATCGGATAGCCCGTGACCACCTGCATCCGAATCGTTTGGTTTTTGTGCCGGTCACACGGCGTTTTCATCGCTTTTTTCACGATTTTAGGTTTTTGAACCGGTTCAACTGGCGTTTTGGTTTTTTGCATTTCGCCGGAGAACCAGACATCGCTCGACTATTTTGACAACGGAATCGGATAGCCCGTGAGCACCCGCATCCGAATCGGTTGGTTTTTGTGCCGGTCACACGACGTTTTCAGCGCTTTTTTCACAATTTTAGGTTTTTCAACCGGTTCAACTGGCGTTTTTGGTTTTATGCATTTAGCCGGAGAACCAGACATCGCCCGACACTTTTGACAACGGAATCGGATAGCCCGTGACCACCCGCATCCGAATCGGTTGGTTTTTCTGCCGGTCACCCTGCGTTTTCATCGCTTTTTTCACGATTTTAGGATTTGAACCGGTTCAACTGGCGTGTTTTTGGTTTTATGCATTTAGCTGGAGAACCAGACATCGCCCGACACTTTTGACAACTGGATCGGTTAGCCCGTGAGCACCCGCATCCGAATCGGTTGGTTTTTGTGCCGCTCACACGGCGTTTTCAGCGCTTTTTTCACGATTTTAGGTTTTTGAACCGGTTCAACTGGGGTTTATGTTTTATGCTTTTAGCCGGAGAACCAGACATCGCCCGACTTTTTTGACAACGGCATCGGATAGCCCGTGACCACCCGCATCCGAATCGGTTGGTTTTTGTGCCGGTCACACGGTGTTTTCATCACTTTTTTACGATTTTAGGATTTGGACCGGTTCAACTGGCGTTTTTGGTTTTATGCATTTAGCCGGAGAACCAGACATTGCCCGGCACTTTTGTGAACGGAATCGGATAGCTCGTTAGCACCCGCATCCGAATCGGTTGGTTTTTGTGCCGGTCACACGGTGTTTTCATCACTTTTTTACGATTTTAGGATTTGAACCGGTTCAACTGGCGTGTTTTTGGTTTTATGCATTTAGCCGGAGAACCAGACATCGCCCGGCATTTTGTGAACGGAATCGGATAGCTCGTTAGCACCCGCATCCGAATCGAGTGGTTTTTGTGCCGGTCACACGGCGTTTTCATCGCTTTTTTCACGATTTTAGGTTTTTGAACCGGTTCAACTGGCGTTTTTGGTTTTATGCATTTCGCCGGAGAACCAGACATCGCCCGACTTTTTTGACAACGGCATTCGGATAGTCCGTGACCACCCGCATCCGAATCGGTTGGTTTTTGTGCCGGTCACACGGTGTTTTCATCACTTTTTTTACGATTTTAGAACCAGACATCGCACGGCCGTTTTGACAACGGAATCGGATAGCTCGTTAGCACTCGCATCCGAATCGCGTTTTTGGTTTTATGCATCTATCCGGAGAACCAGACATCGCGCGGCACTTTTGACAACGGAATCGGATAGCTCGTTAGCACCCGCATCCGAATCGGTTGGATTTTGTGCCGGTCACACGGCGTTTTCATCGCTTTTTTTTCACGATTTTAGGTTTTTGAACCTTTTCAACTGGCGTTTTGGTTTTTTGCATTTCGCCGGAGAACCAGACATCGCTTGACTTTTTATACAATGGCATCGGATATCCCGTGACCACCCGCATCCGAATCGGTTGGTTTTTGTGCCGGTCACACGGTGTTTTCATCACTTTTTTACGATTTTAGGATTTGGACCGGTTCAACTGGCGTTTTTGGTTTTATGCATTTCGCCGGAGAACCAGACATCGCCCGACTTTTTTGACAACGGCATCGGATAGTCCGTGACCACCCGCATCCGAATCGGTTGGTTCTTGTGCCATTCACACGGCGTTTTCATCGCTTTTTTTCACGATTTTAGGTTTTTGAACCTTTTCAACTGGCGTTTTTGTTTTTTGCATTTCGCCGGAGAACCAGACATCGCTCGACTATTTTGACAACGGAATCGGATAGCCCGTGAGCACCCGCATCCGAATCGGTTGGTTTTTGTGCCGGTCACACGGCGTTTTTATCGCTTTTTTCACGATTTTAGGTTTTTGAACCGGTTCAACTGGCGTTTTTGGTTTTATGCATTTAGCCGGAGAACCAGACATTGCCCGGCACTTTTGTGAACGGAATCGGATAGCTCGTTAGCACCCGCATCCGAATCGGTTGGTTTATGTGCCGGTCACACGGCGTTTTCATCGCTTTTTTCACAATTTTAGGTTTTTGAACCGGTTCAACTGGCGTTTTTGGTTTGAAGCATTTAGCCGGAGAACCAGACATCGCCCGACTTTTTTGACAACGGCATCGGATAGTCCGTGACCACCCGCATCCGAATCGGTTGGTTTTTGTGCCGGTCACACGGTGTTTTCATCACTTTTTTACGATTTTAGGATTTGAACCGGTTCAACTGGCGTGTTTTTGATTTTATGCATTTAGCCGGAGAACCAGACATCGCCCGGCATTTTGTGAACGGAATCGGATAGCTCGTTAGCACCCGCATCCGAATCGAGTGGTTTTTGTGCCGGTCACACGGCGTTTTCATCGCTTTTTTCACGATTTTAGGTTTTTGAACCGGTTCAACTGGCGTTTTTGGTTTTATGCATTTCGCCGGAGAACCAGACATCGCCCGACTTTTTTGACAACGGCATCGGATAGCCCGTGACCACCCGCATCCGAATCGGTTGGTTTTTGTGCCGGTCACACGGTGTTTTCATCACCTTTTTTACGATTTTAGAACCAGACATCGCACGGCCGTTTTGACAACGGAATCGGATAGCTCGTTAGCACTCGCATCCGAATCGCGTTTTTGGTTTTATGCATCTATCCGGAGAACCAGACATCGCGCGGCACTTTTGACAACGGAATCGGATAGCTCGTTAGCACCCGCATCCGAATCGGTTGGATTTTGTGCCGGTCACACGGTGTTTTCATCGCTTTTTTTCACGATTTTAGGTTTTTGAACCTTTTCAACTGGCGTTTTGGTTTTTTGCATTTCGCCGGAGAACCAGACATCGCTCGACTATTTTTACAACGGAATCGGATAGCCCGTGAGCACCCGCATCCGAATCGGTTGGTTTTTGTGCCGGTCACACGACGTTTTCAGCGCTTTTTTCACAATTTTAGGTTTTTGAACCGGTTCAACTGGCGTTTTTGGTTTTATGCATTTAGTCGGAGAACCAGACATCGCCCGACACTTTTGACAACGGAATCGGATAGCCCGTGACCACCCGCATCCGAATCGGTTGGTTTTTGTGCCGGTCACCCTGCGTTTTCATCGCTTTTTTCACGATTTTAGGATTTGAACCGGTTCAACTGGCGTGTTTTTGGTTTTATGCATTTAGCTGGAGAACCAGACATCGCCCGACACTTTTGACAACTGGATCGGATAGCCCGTGAGCACCCGCATCCGAATCGGTTGGTTTTTGTGCCGCTCACACGGCGTTTTCAGCGCTTTTTTCACGATTTTAGGTTTTTGAACCGGTTCAACTGGGGTTTATGTTTTATGCTTTTAGCCGGAGAACCAGACATCGCCCGACTTTTTTGACAACGGCATCGGATAGCCCGTGACCACCCGCATCCGAATCGGTTGGTTTTTGTGCCGGTCACACGGTGTTTTCATCACTTTTTTTACGATTTTAGAACCAGACATCGCACGGCCGTTTTGACAACGGAATCGGATAGCTCGTTAGCACTCGCATCCGAATCGCGTTTTTGGTTTTATGCATCTATCCGGAGAACCAGACATCGCGCGGCACTTTTGACAACGGAATCGGATAGCTCGTTAGCACCCGCATCCGAATCGGTTGGATTTTAAGCCGGTCACACGGCGTTTTCATCGCTTTTTTTTCACGATTTTAGGTTTTTGAACCTTTTCAACTGGCGTTTTGGTTTTTTGCATTTCGCCGGAGAACCAGACATCGCTCGACTATTTTGACAACGGAATCGGATAGCCCGTGACCACCTGCATCCGAATCGTTTGGTTTTTGTGCCGGTCACACGGCGTTTTCATCGCTTTTTTCACGATTTTAGGTTTTTGAACCGGTTCAACTGGCGTTTTGGTTTTTTGCATTTCGCCGGAGAACCAGACATCGCTCGACTATTTTGACAACGGAATCGGATAGCCCGTGAGCACCCGCATCCGAATCGGTTGGTTTTTGTGCCGGTCACACGACGTTTTCAGCGCTTTTTTCACAATTTTAGGTTTTTCAACCGGTTCAACTGGCGTTTTTGGTTTTATGCATTTAGCCGGAGAACCAGACATTGCCCGGCACTTTTGTGAACGGAATCGGATAGCTCGTTAGCACCCGCATCCGAATCGGTTGATTTATGTGCCGGTCACACGGCGTTTTCATCGCTTTTTTCACAATTTTAGGTTTTTGAACCGGTTCAACTGGCGTTTTTGGTTTGAAGCATTTAGCCGGAGAACCAGACATCGCCCGACTTTTTTGACAACGGCATCGGATAGTCCGTGACCACCCGCATCCGAATCGGTTGGTTTTTGTGCCGGTCACACGGTGTTTTCATCACTTTTTTACGATTTTAGGATTTGAACCGGTTCAACTGGCGTGTTTTTGATTTTATGCATTTAGCCGGAGAACCAGACATCGCCCGGCATTTTGTGAACGGAATCGGATAGCTCGTTAGCACCCGCATCCGAATCGAGTGGTTTTTGTGCCGGTCACACGGCGTTTTCATCGCTTTTTTCACGATTTTAGGTTTTTGAACCGGTTCAACTGGCGTTTTTGGTTTTATGCATTTCGCCGGAGAACCAGACATCGCCCGACTTTTTTGACAACGGCATCGGATAGCCCGTGACCACCCGCATCCGAATCGGTTGGTTTTTGTGCCGGTCACACGGTGTTTTCATCACTTTTTTTACGATTTTAGAACCAGACATCGCACGGCCGTTTTGACAACGGAATCGGATAGCTCGTTAGCACTCGCATCCGAATCGCGTTTTTGGTTTTATGCATCTATCCGGAGAACCAGACATCGCGCGGCACTTTTGACAACGGAATCGGATAGCTCGTTAGCACCCGCATCCGAATCGGTTGGATTTTGTGCCGGTCACACGGTGTTTTCATCGCTTTTTTTCACGATTTTAGGTTTTTGAACCTTTTCAACTGGCGTTTTGGTTTTTTGCATTTCGCCGGAGAACCAGACATCGCTCGACTATTTTTACAACGGAATCGGATAGCCCGTGAGCACCCGCATCCGAATCGGTTGGTTTTTGTGCCGGTCACACGACGTTTTCAGCGCTTTTTTCACAATTTTAGGTTTTTGAACCGGTTCAACTGGCGTTTTTGGTTTTATGCATTTAGTCGGAGAACCAGACATCGCCCGACACTTTTGACAACGGAATCGGATAGCCCGTGACCACCCGCATCCGAATCGGTTGGTTTTTGTGCCGGTCACCCTGCGTTTTCATCGCTTTTTTCACGATTTTAGGATTTGAACCGGTTCAACTGGCGTGTTTTTGGTTTTATGCATTTAGCTGGAGAACCAGACATCGCCCGACACTTTTGACAACTGGATCGGATAGCCCGTGAGCACCCGCATCCGAATCGGTTGGTTTTTGTGCCGCTCACACGGCGTTTTCAGCGCTTTTTTCACGATTTTAGGTTTTTGAACCGGTTCAACTGGGGTTTATGTTTTATGCTTTTAGCCGGAGAACCAGACATCGCCCGACTTTTTTGACAACGGCATCGGATAGCCCGTGACCACCCGCATCCGAATCGGTTGGTTTTTGTGCCGGTCACACGGTGTTTTCATCACTTTTTTTACGATTTTAGAACCAGACATCGCACGGCCGTTTTGACAACGGAATCGGATAGCTCGTTAGCACTCGCATCCGAATCGCGTTTTTGGTTTTATGCATCTATCCGGAGAACCAGACATCGCGCGGCACTTTTGACAACGGAATCGGATAGCTCGTTAGCACCCGCATCCGAATCGGTTGGATTTTAAGCCGGTCACACGGCGTTTTCATCGCTTTTTTTTCACGATTTTAGGTTTTTGAACCTTTTCAACTGGCGTTTTGGTTTTTTGCATTTCGCCGGAGAACCAGACATCGCTCGACTATTTTGACAACGGAATCGGATAGCCCGTGACCACCTGCATCCGAATCGTTTGGTTTTTGTGCCGGTCACACGGCGTTTTCATCGCTTTTTTCACGATTTTAGGTTTTTGAACCGGTTCAACTGGCGTTTTGGTTTTTTGCATTTCGCCGGAGAACCAGACATCGCTCGACTATTTTGACAACGGAATCGGATAGCCCGTGAGCACCCGCATCCGAATCGGTTGGTTTTTGTGCCGGTCACACGACGTTTTCAGCGCTTTTTTCACAATTTTAGGTTTTTCAACCGGTTCAACTGGCGTTTTTGGTTTTATGCATTTAGCCGGAGAACCAGACATTGCCCGGCACTTTTGTGAACGGAATCGGATAGCTCGTTAGCACCCGCATCCGAATCGGTTGATTTATGTGCCGGTCACACGGCGTTTTCATCGCTTTTTTCACAATTTTAGGTTTTTGAACCGGTTCAACTGGCGTTTTTGGTTTGAAGCATTTAGCCGGAGAACCAGACATCGCCCGACTTTTTTGACAACGGCATCGGATAGTCCGTGACCACCCGCATCCGAATCGGTTGGTTTTTGTGCCGGTCACACGGTGTTTTCATCACTTTTTTACGATTTTAGGATTTGAACCGGTTCAACTGGCGTGTTTTTGATTTTATGCATTTAGCCGGAGAACCAGACATCGCCCGGCATTTTGTGAACGGAATCGGATAGCTCGTTAGCACCCGCATCCGAATCGAGTGGTTTTTGTGCCGGTCACACGGCGTTTTCATCGCTTTTTTCACGATTTTAGGTTTTTGAACCGGTTCAACTGGCGTTTTTGGTTTTATGCATTTCGCCGGAGAACCAGACATCGCCCGACTTTTTTGACAACGGCATCGGATAGCCCGTGACCACCCGCATCCGAATCGGTTGGTTTTTGTGCCGGTCACACGGTGTTTTCATCACTTTTTTTACGATTTTAGAACCAGACATCGCACGGCCGTTTTGACAACGGAATCGGATAGCTCGTTAGCACTCGCATCCGAATCGCGTTTTTGGTTTTATGCATCTATCCGGAGAACCAGACATCGCGCGGCACTTTTGACAACGGAATCGGATAGCTCGTTAGCACCCGCATCCGAATCGGTTGGATTTTAAGCCGGTCACACGGCGTTTTCATCGCTTTTTTTTCACGATTTTAGGTTTTTGAACCTTTTCAACTGGCGTTTTGGTTTTTTGCATTTCGCCGGAGAACCAGACATCGCTCGACTATTTTGACAACGGAATCGGATAGCCCGTGAGCACCCGCATCCGAATCGGTTGGTTTTTGTGCCGGTCACACGACGTTTTCAGCGCTTTTTTCACAATTTTAGGTTTTTGAACCGGTTCAACTGGCGTTTTTGGTTTTATGCATTTAGTCGGAGAACCAGACATCGCCCGACATTTTTGACAACGGAATCGGATAGCCCGTGACCACCCGCATCCGAATCGGTTGGTTTTTGTGCCGGTCACCCTGCGTTTTCATCGCTTTTTTCACGATTTTAGGATTTGAACCGGTTCAACTGGCGTGTTTTTGGTTTTATGCATTTAGCTGGAGAACCAGACATCGCCCGACACTTTTGACAACTGGATCGGATAGCCCGTGAGCACCCGCATCCGAATCGGTTGGTTTTTGTGCCGCTCACACGGCGTTTTCAGCGCTTTTTTCACGATTTTAGGTTTTTGAACCGGTTCAACTGGGGTTTATGTTTTATGCTTTTAGCCGGAGAACCAGACATCGCCCGACTTTTTTGACAACGGCATCGGATAGCCCGTGACCACCCGCATCCGAATCGGTTGGTTTTTGTGCCGGTCACACGGTGTTTTCATCACTTTTTTTACGATTTTAGAACCAGACATCGCACGGCCGTTTTGACAACGGAATCGGATAGCTCGTTAGCACTCGCATCCGAATCGCGTTTTTGGTTTTATGCATCTATCCGGAGAACCAGACATCGCGCGGCACTTTTGACAACGGAATCGGATAGCTCGTTAGCACCCGCATCCGAATCGGTTGGATTTTAAGCCGGTCACACGGCGTTTTCATCGCTTTTTTTTCACGATTTTAGGTTTTTGAACCTTTTCAACTGGCGTTTTGGTTTTTTGCATTTCGCCGGAGAACCAGACATCGCTCGACTATTTTGACAACGGAATCGGATAGCCCGTGACCACCTGCATCCGAATCGTTTGGTTTTTGTGCCGGTCACACGGCGTTTTCATCGCTTTTTTCACGATTTTAGGTTTTTGAACCGGTTCAACTGGCGTTTTGGTTTTTTGCATTTCGCCGGAGAACCAGACATCGCTCGACTATTTTGACAACGGAATCGGATAGCCCGTGAGCACCCGCATCCGAATCGGTTGGTTTTTGTGCCGGTCACACGACGTTTTCAGCGCTTTTTTCACAATTTTAGGTTTTTCAACCGGTTCAACTGGCGTTTTTGGTTTTATGCATTTAGCCGGAGAACCAGACATCGCCCGACACTTTTGACAACGGAATCGGATAGCCCGTGACCACCCGCATCCGAATCGGTTGGTTTTTCTGCCGGTCACCCTGCGTTTTCATCGCTTTTTTCACGATTTTAGGATTTGAACCGGTTCAACTGGCGTGTTTTTGGTTTTATGCATTTAGCTGGAGAACCAGACATCGCCCGACACTTTTGACAACTGGATCGGATAGCCCGTGAGCACCCGCATCCGAATCGGTTGGTTTTTGTGCCGCTCACACGGCGTTTTCAGCGCTTTTTTCACGATTTTAGGTTTTTGAACCGGTTCAACTGGGGTTTATGTTTTATGCTTTTAGCCGGAGAACCAGACATCGCCCGACTTTTTTGACAACGGCATCGGATAGCCCGTGACCACCCGCATCCGAATCGGTTGGTTTTTGTGCCGGTCACACGGTGTTTTCATCACTTTTTTACGATTTTAGGATTTGGACCGGTTCAACTGGCGTTTTTGGTTTTATGCATTTCGCCGGAGAACCAGACATCGCTCGACTTTTTATACAATGGCATCGGATATCCCGTGACCACCCGCATCCGAATCGGTTGGTTTTTGTGCTGGTCACACGGTGTTTTCATCACTTTTTTACGATTTTAGGATTTGGACCGGTTCAACTGGCGTTTTTGGTTTTATGCATTTCGCCGGAGAACCAGACATCGCCCGACTTTTTTGACAACGGCATCGGATAGTCCGTGACCACCCGCATCCGAATCGGTTGGTTTTTGTGCCGGTCACACGGTGTTTTCATCACTTTTTTACGATTTTAGGATTTGAACCGGTTCAACTGGCGTGTTTTTGGTTTTATGCATTTAGCCGGAGAACCAGACATCGCCCGGCATTTTGTGAACGGAATCGGATAGCTCGTTAGCACCCGCATCCGAATCGAGTGGTTTTTGTGCCGGTCACACGGCGTTTTCATCACTTTTTTACGATTTTAGGATTTGGACCGGTTCAACTGGCGTTTTTGGTTTTATGCATTTCGCCGGAGAACCAGACATCGCCCGACTTTTTTGACAACGGCATCGGATAGTCCGTGACCACCCGCATCCGAATCGGTTGGTTTTTGTGCCGGTCACACGGTGTTTTCATCACTTTTTTACGATTTTAGGATTTGAACCGGTTCAACTGGCGTGTTTTTGGTTTTATGCATTTAGCCGGAGAACCAGACATCGCCCGGCATTTTGTGAACGGAATCGGATAGCTCGTTAGCACCCGCATCCGAATCGAGTGGTTTTTGTGCCGGTCACACGGCGTTTTCATCGCTTTTTTTCACGATTTTAGGTTTTTGAACCTTTTCAACTGGCGTTTTGGTTTTTTGCATTTCGCCGGAGAACCAGACATCGCTCGACTATTTTGACAACGGAATCGGATAGCCCGTGACCACCTGCATCCGAATCGTTTGGTTTTTGTGCCGGTCACACGGCGTTTTCATCGCTTTTTTCACGATTTTAGGATTTTGAACCGGTTCAACTGGCGTTTTCGGTTTTATGCATTTAGCCGGAGAATAAGACATCGCCCGGCACTTTTGTGAACGGAATCGGATAGCCCGTGAGCACCCGCATCCGAATCGGTTGGTTTTTGTGCCGGTCACACGACGTTTTCAGCGCTTTTTTCACAATTTTAGGTTTTTGAACCGGTTCAACTGGCGTTTTCGGTTTTATGCATTTAGCCGGAGAATAAGACATCGCCCGGCACTTTTGTGAACGGAATCGGATAGCCCGTGAGCACCCGCATCCGAATCGGTTGGTTTTTGTGCCGGTCACACGACGTTTTCAGCGCTTTTTTCACAATTTTAGGTTTTTGAACCGGTTCAACTGGCGTTTTTGGTTTTATGCATTTAGCCGGAGAACCAGACATCGCCCGACACTTTTGACAACGGAATCGGATAGCCCGTGACCACTCGCATCCGAATCGGTTGGTTTTTGTGCCGGTCACCCTGCGTTTTCATCGCTTTTTTCACGATTTTAGGTTTTTGAACCGGTTCAACTGGCGTTTTGGTTTTATGCATTTAGCCGGAGAACCAGACATCGCCCGACACTTTTGACAACGGAATCGGATAGCCCGTGAGCACCCGCATCCGAATCAGTTGGTTTTTGTGCCGGTCACACGGCGTTTTCATCGCTTTTTTTCACGATTTTAGGTTTTTGAACCGGTTCAACTGGCGTTTTTGGTTTTATGCATTTCGCCGGAGAACCAGACATCGCCCGACTTTTTTGACAACGGCATCGGATAGCCCGTGACCACCCGCATCCGAATCGGTTGGTTTTTGTGCCGGTCACACGGTGTTTTCATCACTTTTTTTACGATTTTAGAAACAGACATCGCACGGCCGTTTTGACAACGGAATCGGATAGCTCGTTAGCACTCGCATCCGAATCGCGTTTTTGGTTTTATGCATCTACCCGGAGAACCAGACATCGCGCGGCACTTTTGACAACGGAATCGGATAGCCCGTGACCACCCGCATCCGAATCGGTTGGTTTTTGTGCCGGTCACCCTGCGTTTTCATCGCTTTTTTCACGATTTTAGGTTTTTGAGCCGGTTCAACTGGCGTTTTGGTTTTATGCATTTAGCCGGAGAACCAGACATCGCCCGACACTTTTGACAACGGAATCGGATAGCCCGTGAGCACCCGCATCCGAATCAGTTGGTTTTTGTGCCGGTCACACGGCGTTTTCATCGCTTTTTTTCACGATTTTAGGTTTTTGAACCGGTTCAACTGGCGTTTTTGGTTTTATGCATTTTGCCGGAGAACCAGACATCGCCCGACACTGTTGACAACGGAATTGGATTGCCCGTGAGGTCCCGCATCCGAATCGGTTGGTTTTTGTGCCGGTCACACGGCGTTTTCATCGCTTTTTTCACGATTTTAGGTTTTTAAACCGGTTCAACTGGCGTTTTTGGTTTTATGCATTTTGCCGGAGAACCAGACATCGCCCGACACTTTTGACAACGGAATTGGATTGCCCGTGAGGTCCCGCATCTGAATCGGTTGGTTTATGTGCAGGTCACACGGCGTTTTCATCGCTTTTTTCACGATTTTAGGTTTTTGAACCGGTTCAACTGGCGTTTTTGGTTTTATGCATTTCGCCGGACAACCAGACATCGCCCGACTTTTTTGACAACGGCATCGGATAGCCCGTGACCACCCGCATCCGAATCGGTTGGTTTTTGTGCCGGTCACAAGGCGTTTTCATCGCTTTTTTCACGATTTTAGGTTTTTGAACCGGTTCAACTGGCGTTTGTGGTTTTATGCATTTAGCCGGAGAACCAGACATCGCCCGGAACTTTTGTGAACTGAATCGGATAGCTCGTTAGCACCCGCATCCGAATCGGTTGGTTTTTGTGCCGGTCACACGGCGTTTTCATCGCTTTTTTCACGATTTTAGGTTTTTGAACCGGTTCAACTGGCGTTTGTGGTTTTATGCATTTAGCCGGAGAACCAGACATCGCCCGGCACTTTTGTGAACGGAATCAGATAGCTCGTTAGCACCCACATCCGAATCGGTTGGTTTTTATGCCGGTCACACGGCGTTTTCATCGCTATTTACACGATTTAAGGTTTTTGAACCGGTTCAACTGGCGTTTTTGGTTTTATGCATTTCGCCGGAGAACCAGACATCGCGCGGCACTTTTGACAACGGAATCGGATAGCCCGTGAGCATTCGCATCCGAATCAGTTGGTTTTTGTGCCGGTCACACGGCGTTTTCATCGCTTTTTTCACGATTTAAGGTTTTTGAACCGGTTCAACTGGCGTTTTTGGTTTTATGCATTTTGCCGGAGAACCAGACATCGCCCGACACTTTTGACAACGGAATTGGATTGCCCGTGAGGTCCCGCATCCGAATCGGTTGGTTTATGTGCCGGTCACACGGCGTTTTCATCGCTTTTTCACGATTTTAGGTTTTTGAACCGGTTCAACTGGCGTTTTTGGTTTTATGCATTTCGCCGGAGAACCAGACATCGCCCGACTTTTTTGACAACGGCATCGGATAGCCCGTGACCACCCGCATCCGAATCGGTTGGTTTTTGTGCCGGTCACACGGCGTTTTCATCGCTTTTTTCACGATTTTAGGTTTTTGAACCGGTTCAACTGGCGTTTTTGGTTTTATGCATTTCGCCGGACAACCAGACATCGCCCGACTTTTTTGACAACGGCATCGGATAGCCCGTGACCACCCGCATCCGAATCGGTTGGTTTTTTTGCCGGTCACACGGCGTTTTCATCGCTTTTTTCACGATTTTAGGTTTTTGAACCGGTTCAACTGGCGTTAGTGGTTTTATGCATTTAGCCGGAGAACCAGACATCGCCTGGAACTTTTGTGAACTGAATCGGATAGCTCGTTAGCACCCGCATCCGAATCGGTTGGTTTTTGTGCCGGTCATACGGCGTTTTCATCGCTTTTTTCACGATTTTATGTTTTGAACCGGTTCAACTGGCGTTTTTGGTTTTATGCATTTCGCCGGAGAACCAGACATCGCCCGGCACTTTTGTGAACGGAATCGGATAGCTCATTAGCACCCGCATCCGAATCGGTTGGTTTTTGTGCCGGTCACACGGCGTTTTCATCGCTATTTACACGATTAAAGGTTTTTGAACCGGTTCAACTGGCGTTTTTGGTTTTATGCATTTCGCCGGAGAACCAGACATCGCGCGGCACTTTTGACAACGGAATCGGATAGCCCGTGAGCATTCGCATCCGAATCAGTTGGTTTTTCTGCCGGTCACACGGCGTTTTCATCGCTTTTTGCACGATTTTAGGTTTTTGAACCGGTTCAACTGGCGTTTTTGGTTTTATGCATTTAGCCGGAGAACCAGACATCGCGCGGCTGTTTTGACAACGGAATCGAATAGCTCGTTAGCACCCGCATCCGAATCGGTTGGTTTTTGTGCCGGTCACACGGCGTTTTCATCGCTTTTTTCACGATTTTAGGTTTTTAAACCGGTTCAACTGGCGTTTTTGGTTTTATGCATTTTGCCGGAGAACCAGACATCGCCCGACACTTTTGACAAAGGAATTGGATTGCCCGTGAGGTCCCGCATCCGAATCGGTTGGTTTATGTGCCGGTCACACGGCGTTTTCATCGCTTTTTCACGATTTTAGGTTTTTGAACCGGTTCAACTGACGTTTTTGGTTTTATGCATTTCGCCGGAGAACCAGACATCGCCCGACTTTTTTGACAACGGCATCGGATAGCCCGTGACCACCCGCATCCGAATCGGTTGGTTTTTGTGCCGGTCACACGGCGTTTTCATCGCTTTTTTCACGATTTTAGGTTTTTGAACCGGTTCAACTGGCGTTTTTGGTTTTATGCATTTCGCCGGACAACCAGACATCGCCCGACTTTTTTGACAACGGCATCGGATAGCCCGTGACCACCCGCATCCGAATCGGTTGGTTTTTGTGCCGGTCACACGGCGTTTTCATCGCTTTTTTCACGATTTTAGGTTTTTGAACCGGTTCAACAGGCTTTTTTGGTTTTATGCATTTAGCCGGAGAACCAGACATCGCCCGACACTTTTGACAAAGGAATTGGATTGCGCGTGAGGTCCCGCATCCGAATCGGTTGGTTTTTGTGCCGGTCACACGGCGTTTTCATCGCTTTTTTCACGATTTTAGGTTTTGAACCGGTTCAACTGGCGTTTTTGGTTTTATGCATTTCGCCGGAGAACCAGACATCGCCCGGCACTTTTGTGAACGGAATCGGATAGCTCGTTAGCACCCGCATCCGAATCGGTTGGTTTTTGTGCCGGTCACACGGCGTTTTCATCGCTTTTTTCACGATTTTAGGTTTTTAAACCGGTTCAACTGGCGTTTTTGGTTTTATGCATTTTGCCGGAGAACCAGACATCGCCCGACACTTTTGACAAAGGAATTGGATTGCCCGTGAGGTCCCGCATCCGAATCGGTTGGTTTTTGTGCCGGTCACACGGCGTTTTCATCGCTTTTTTCACGATTTTAGGTTTTGAACCGGTTCAACTGGCGTTTTTGGTTTTATGCATTTCGCCGGAGAACCAGACATCGCCCGGCACTTTTGTGAACGGAATCGGATAGCTCGTGTGCACCCGCATCCGAATCGGTTGGTTTTTGTGCCGGTCACACGGCGTTTTCATCGCTATTTACAAGATTTAAGGTTTTTGAACCGGTTCAACTGGCGTTTTTGGTTTTATGCATTTCGCCGGAGAACCAGACATCGCGCGGCACTTTTGACAACGGAATCGGATAGCCCGTGAGCATTCGCATCCGAATCAGTTGGTTTTTGTGCCGGTCACACGGCGTTTTCATCGCTTTTTTCACGATTTTAGGTTTTTGAACCGGTTCAACTGGCGTTTTTGGTTTTATGCATTTAGCCGGAGAACCAGACATCGCGCGGCTGTTTTGACAACGGAATCAGATAGCTCGTTAGCACTCGCATTCGAATCGGTTGGTTTTTGTGCCGGTCACACGGCGTTTTCATCGCTATTTTCACGATTTTAGGTTTTTGAACCGGTTCAACTGGCGTTTTTGGTTTTATGCATTTCGCCGGAGAACCAGACATCGGCCGACTTTTTTGACAACGGCATCGGATAGCCCGTGACCACCCGCATCCGAATCGGTCGGTTTTTGTGCCGGTTACACGGCGTTTTCATCGCTTTTTTCACGATTTTAGGTTTTTGAACCGGTTCAACTGGCGTTTTTGGTTTTATGCATTTCGCCGGAGAACCAGACATCGCCCGACTTTTTTGACAACGGCATCGGATAGCCCGTGACCACCCGCATCCGAATCGGTTGGTTTTTGTGCCGGTCACACGGCGTTTTCATCGCTTTTTTCACGATTTTAGGTTTTTGAACCGGTTCAACTGGCGTTTTTGGTTTTATGCATTTCGCCGGACAACCAGACATCGCCCGACTTTTTTGACAACGGCATCGGATAGCCCGTGACCACCCGCATCCGAATCGGTTGGTTTTTGTGCCGGTCACACGGCGTTTTCATCGCTTTTTTCACGATTTTAGGTTTTTGAACCGGTTCAACAGGCTTTTTTGGTTTTATGCATTTAGCCGGAGAACCAGACATCGCCCGACACTTTTGACAACGGCATCGGATAGCCCGTGACCACCCGCACCCGAATCGGTCGGTTTTTGTGCCGGTCACACGGCGTTTTCATCGCTATTTTCACGATTTAAGGTTTTTGAACCGGTTCAACTGGCGTTTTTGGTTTTATGCATTTAGCCGGAGAACCAGACATCGCCCGGCATTTTGTGAACGGAATCGGATAGCTCGTTAGCACCCGCATCCGAATCGAGTGGTTTTTGTGCCGGTGACACGGCGTTTTCATCGCTTTTTTCACGATTTTAGGTTTTTGAACCGGTTCAACTGGCGTTTTTGGTTTTATGCATTTCGCCGGAGAACCAGACATCGCCCGACTTTTTTGACAACGACATCGGATAGCCCGTGACCACCCGCATCCGAATCGGTTGGTTTTTGTGCCGGTCACACGGTGTTTTCATCACTTTTTTTACGATTTTAGAACCAGACATCGCACGGCCGTTTTGACAACGGAATCGGATAGCTCGTTAGCACTCGCATCCGAATCGCGTTTTTGGTTTTATGCATCTATCCGGAGAACCAGACATCGCGCGGCACTTTTGACAACGGAATCGGATAGCTCGTTAGCACCCGCATCCGAATCGGTTGGATTTTGTGCCGGTCACACGGCGTTTTCATCGCTTTTTTCACGATTTTAGGTTTTTGAACCTTTTCAACTGGCGTTTTGGTTTTTTGCATTTCGCCGGAGAACCAGACATCGCTCGACTATTTTGACAACGGAATCGGATAGCCCGTGACCACCTGCATCCGAATCGTTTGGTTTTTGTGCCGGTCACACGGCGTTTTCATCGCTTTTTTCACGATTTTAGGTTTTTGAACCGGTTCAACTGGCGTTTTCGGTTTTATGCATTTAGCCGGAGAATAAGACATCGCCCGGCACTTTTGTGAACGGAATCGGATAGCCCGTGAGCACCCGCATCCGAATCGGTTGGTTTTTGTGCCGGTCACACGACGTTTTCAGCGCTTTTTTCACAATTTTAGGTTTTTGAACCGGTTCAACTGGCGTTTTTGGTTTTATGCATTTAGCCGGAGAACCAGACATCGCCCGACACTTTTGACAACGGAATCGGATAGCCCGTGACCACCCGCATCCGAATCGGTTGGTTTTTGTGCCGGTCACCCTGCGTTTTCATCGCTTTTTTCACGATTTTAGGATTTGAACCGGTTCAACTGGCGTGTTTTTGGTTTTATGCATTTAGCTGGAGAACCAGACATCGCCCGACACTTTTGACAACGGGATCGGATAGCCCGTAAGCACCCGCATCCGAATCGGTTGGTTTTTGTGCCGCTCACACGGCGTTTTCAGCGCTTTTTTCACGATTTTAGGTTTTTGAACCGGTTCAACTGGGGTTTATGTTTTATGCATTTAGCCGGAGAACCAGACATCGCCCGACAGTTTTGACAACGGAATCGGATAGCCCGTGAGAACCCGCATCCGAACCGGTTGGTTTTTTACCCGGTCACACGGCGTTTTCATCGCTTTTTTCACGATTTTAGGTTTTTGAACCGGTTCAACTGGCGTTTTGGTTTTATGCATTTAGCCGGAAAACCAGACATCGCCCGACACTTTTGAAAACGGAATCGGATAGCCCGTGAGCACCCGCATCCGAATCAGTTGGTTTTTGTGCCGGTCACACGGCGTTTACATCGCTTTTTTTCCACGATTTTAGGTTTTTGAACCGGTTCAACTGGCGTTTTTGGTTTTATGCATTTTGCTGGGGAACCAGACATCGCCCGACACTTTTGACAACGGAATTGGATTGCCCGTGAGGTCCCGCATCCGAATCGGTTGGTTTTTGTGCTGGTCACACGGCGTTTTCATCGCTTTTTTCGCGATTTTAGGTTTTTGAACCGGTTCAACTGGCGTTTTTGGTTTTATGCATTTCGCCGGACAACCAGACATCGCCCGACTTTTTTGACAACGGCATCGGATAGCCCGTGACCACCCGCATCCGACTCGGTTGGTTTTTGTGCCGGTCACACGGCGTTTTCATCGCTTTTTTCACGATTTTAGGTTTTTGAACCGGTTCAACTGACGTTTGTGGTTTTATGCATTTAGCCGGAGAACCAGACATCGCCTGGAACTTTTGTGAACTGAATCGGATAGCTCGTTAGCACCCGCATCCGAATCGGTTGGTTTTTGTGCCGGTCACCCGGCGTTTTCATCGCTTTTTTCACGATTTTAGGTTTTGAACCGGTTCAACTGGCGTTTTTGGTTTTATGCATTTCGCCGGAGAACCAGACATCGCCTGGCACTTTTGTGAACGGAATCGGATAGCTCGTTAGCACCCGCATCCGAATCGGTTGGTTTTTGTGCCGGTCACACGGCGTTTTCATCGCTATTTACACGATTTAAGGTTTTTGAACCGGTTCAACTGGCGTTTTTGGTTTTATGCATTTCGCCGGAGAACCAGACATCGCGCGGCACTTTTGACAACGGAATCGGATAGCCCGTGAGCATTCGCATCCGAATCAGTTGGTTTTTGTGCCGGTCACACGGCGTTTTCATCGCTTTTTTCACGATTTTAGGTTTTTGAACCGGTTCAACTGGCGTTTTTGGTTTTATGCATTTAGCCGGAGAACCAGACATCGCGCGGCTGTTTTGACAACGGAATCAGATAGCTCGTTAGCACTCGCATTCGAATCGGTTGGTTTTTGTGCCGGTCACACGGCGTTTTCATCGCTATTTTCACGATTTTAGGTTTTTGAACCGGTTCAACTGGCGTTTTTGGTTTTATGCATTTCGCCGGAGAACCAGACATCGGCCGACTTTTTTGACAACGGCATCGGATAGCCCGTGACCACCCGCATCCGAATCGTTCGGTTTTTCTGCCGGTCACACGGCGTTTTCATCGCTTTTTTCACGATTTTAGGTTTTTGAACCGGTTCACCTGGCGTTTTTGGTTTTATGCATTTCGCCGGAGAACCAGACATCGCCCGACTTTTTTGACAACGGCATCGGATAGCCCGTGACCACCCGCATGCGAATCGGTTGGTTTTTGTGCCGGTCACACGGCGTTTTCATCGCTTTTTTCACGATTTTAGGTTTTTGAACCGGTTCAACTGGCGTTTTTGGTTTTATGCATTTCGCCGGAGAACCAGACATCGCCCGACTTTTTTGACAACGGCATCGGATAGCCCGTGACCACCCGCATCCGAATCGGTTGGTTTTTGTGCCGGTCACACGGCGTTTTCATCGCTTTTTTCACGATTTTAGGTTTTTGAACCGGTTCAACTGGCGTTTTTGGTTTTATGCATTTCGCCGGACAACCAGACATCGCCCGACTTTTTTGACAACGGCATCGGATAGCCCGTGACCACCCGCATCCGAATCGGTTGGTTTTTGTGCCGGTCACACGGCGTTTTCATCGCTTTTTTCACGATTTTAGGTTTTTGAACCGGTTCAACAGGCTTTTTTGGTTTTATGCATTTAGCCGGAGAACCAGACATCGCCCGACACTTTTGACAACGGCATCGGATAGCCCGTGACCACCCGCACCCGAATCGGTCGGTTTTTGTGCCGGTCACACGGCGTTTTCATCGCTATTTTCACGATTTAAGGTTTTTGAACCGGTTCAACTGGCGTTTTTGGTTTTATGCATTTAGCCGGAGAACCAGACATCGCCCGGCATTTTGTGAACGGAATCGGATAGCTCGTTAGCACCCGCATCCGAATCGAGTGGTTTTTGTGCCGGTGACACGGCGTTTTCATCGCTTTTTTCACGATTTTAGGTTTTTGAACCGGTTCAACTGGCGTTTTTGGTTTTATGCATTTCGCCGGAGAACCAGACATCGCCCGACTTTTTTGACAACGACATCGGATAGCCCGTGACCACCCGCATCCGAATCGGTTGGTTTTTGTGCCGGTCACACGGTGTTTTCATCACTTTTTTTACGATTTTAGAACCAGACATCGCACGGCCGTTTTGACAACGGAATCGGATAGCTCGTTAGCACTCGCATCCGAATCGCGTTTTTGGTTTTATGCATCTATCCGGAGAACCAGACATCGCGCGGCACTTTTGACAACGGAATCGGATAGCTCGTTAGCACCCGCATCCGAATCGGTTGGATTTTGTGCCGGTCACACGGCGTTTTCATCGCTTTTTTTCACGATTTTAGGTTTTTGAACCTTTTCAACTGGCGTTTTGGTTTTTTGCATTTCGCCGGAGAACCAGACATCGCTCGACTATTTTGACAACGGAATCGGATAGCCCGTGACCACCTGCATCCGAATCGTTTGGTTTTTGTGCCGGTCACACGGCGTTTTCATCGCTTTTTTCACTATTTTAGGTTTTTGAACCGGTTCAACTGGCGTTTTCGGTTTTATGCATTTAGCCGGAGAATAAGACATCGCCCGGCACTTTTGTGAACGGAATCGGATAGCTCGTTAGCACCCGCATCCGAATCGAGTGGTTTTTGTGCCGGTGACAAGCGTTTTCATCGCTTTTTTCACGATTTTAGGTTTTTGAACCGGTTCAACTGGCGTTTTTGGTTTTATGCATTTCGCCGGAGAACCAGACATCGCCCGACTTTTTTGACAACGACATCGGATAGCCCGTGACCACCCGCATCCGAATCGGTTGGTTTTTGTGCCGGTCACACGGTGTTTTCATCACTTTTTTTACGATTTTAGAACCAGACATCGCACGGCCGTTTTGACAACGGAATCGGATAGCTCGTTAGCACTCGCATCCGAATCGCGTTTTTGGTTTTATGCATCTATCCGGAGAACCAGACATCGCGCGGCACTTTTGACAACGGAATCGGATAGCCCGTGACCACCCGCATCCGAATCGGTTGGTTTTTGTGCCGGTCACCCTGCGTTTTCATCGCTTTTTTCACGATTTTAGGATTTGAACCGGTTCAACTGGCGTGTTTTTGGTTTTATGCATTTAGCTGGAGAACCAGACATCGCCCGACACTTTTGACAACGGGATCGGATAGCCCGTGAGCACCCGCATCCGAATCGGTTGGTTTTTGTGCCGCTCACACGGCGTTTTCAGCGCTTTTTTCACGATTTTAGGTTTTTGAACCGGTTCAACTGGGGTTTATGTTTTATGCATTTAGCCGGAGAACCAGACATCGCCCGACAGTTTTGACAACGGAATCGGATAGCCCGTGAGAACCCGCATCCGAACCGGTTGGTTTTTTACCCGGTCACACGGCGTTTTCATCGCTTTTTTCACGATTTTAGGTTTTTGAACCGGTTCAACTGGCGTTTTGGTTTTATGCATTTAGCCGGAAAACCAGACATCGCCCGACACTTTTGAAAACGGAATCGGATAGCCCGTGAGCACCCGCATCCGAACCAGTTGGTTTTTGTGCCGGTCACACGGCGTTTTCATCGCTTTTTTTCACGATTTTAGGTTTTTGAACCGGTTCAACTGGCGTTTTTGGTTTTATGCATTTAGCCGGAGAACCAGACATCGCCCGGCATTTTGTGAACGGAATCGGATAGCTCGTTAGCACCCGCATCCGAATCGAGTGGTTTTTGTGCCGGTGACACGGCGTTTTCATCGCTTTTTTCACGATTTTAGGTTTTTGAACCGGTTCAACTGGCGTTTTTGGTTTTATGCATTTCGCCGGAGAACCAGACATCGCCCGACTTTTTTGACAACGACATCGGATAGCCCGTGACCACCCGCATCCGAATCGGTTGGTTTTTGTGCCGGTCACACGGTGTTTTCATCACTTTTTTTACGATTTTAGAACCAGACATCGCACGGCCGTTTTGACAACGGAATCGGATAGCTCGTTAGCACTCGCATCCGAATCGCGTTTTTGGTTTTATGCATCTATCCGGAGAACCAGACATCGCGCGGCACTTTTGACAACGGAATCGGATAGCTCGTTAGCACCCGCATCCGAATCGGTTGGATTTTGTGCCGGTCACACGGCGTTTTCATCGCTTTTTTTCACGATTTTAGGTTTTTGAACCTTTTCAACTGGCGTTTTGGTTTTTTGCATTTCGCCGGAGAACCAGACATCGCTCGACTATTTTGACAACGGAATCGGATAGCCCGTGACCACCTGCATCCGAATCGTTTGGTTTTTGTGCCGGTCACACGGCGTTTTCATCGCTTTTTTCACTATTTTAGGTTTTTGAACCGGTTCAACTGGCGTTTTCGGTTTTATGCATTTAGCCGGAGAATAAGACATCGCCCGGCACTTTTGTGAACGGAATCGGATAGCCCGTGAGCACCCGCATCCGAATCGGTTGGTTTTTGTGCCGGTCACACGACGTTTTCAGCGCTTTTTTCACAATTTTAGGTTTTTGAACCGGTTCAACTGGCGTTTTTGGTTTTATGCATTTAGCCGGAGAACCAGACATCGCCCGACACTTTTGACAACGGAATCGGATAGCCCGTGACCAGCCGCATCCGAATCGGTTGGTTTTTGTGCCGGTCACCCTGCGTTTTCATCGCTTTTTTCACGATTTTAGGATTTGAACCGGTTCAACTGGCGTGTTTTTGGTTTTATGCATTTAGCTGGAGAACCAGACATCGCCCGACACTTTTGACAACGGGATCGGATAGCCCGTGAGCACCCGCATCAGAATCGGTTGGTTTTTGTGCCGCTCACACGGCGTTTTCAGCGCTTTTTTCACGATTTTAGGTTTTTGAACCGGTTCAACTGGGGTTTATGTTTTATGCATTTAGCCGGAGAACCAGACATCGCCCGACAGTTTTGACAACGGAATCGGATAGCCCGTGAGAACCCGCATCCGAACCGGTTGGTTTTTTACCCGGTCACACGGCGTTTTCATCGCTTTTTTCACGATTTTAGGTTTTTGAACCGGTTCAACTGGCGTTTTGGTTTTATGCATTTAGCCGGAAAACCAGACATCGCCCGACACTTTTGAAAACGGAATCGGATAGCCCGTGAGCACCCGCATCCGAACCAGTTGGTTTTTGTGCCGGTCACACGGCGTTTTCATCGCTTTTTTTCACGATTTTAGGTTTTTGAACCGGTTCAACTGGCGTTTTTGGTTTTATGCATTTTGCTGGAGAACCAGACATCGCCCGACACTTTTGACAACGACATCGGATAGCCCGTGACCACCCGCATCCGAATCGGTTGGTTTTTGTGCCGGTCACACGGTGTTTTCATCACTTTTTTTACGATTTTAGAACCAGACATCGCACGGCCGTTTTGACAACGGAATCGGATAGCTCGTTAGCACTCGCATCCGAATCGCGTTTTTGGTTTTATGCATCTATCCGGAGAACCAGACATCGCGCGGCACTTTTGACAACGGAATCGGATAGCTCGTTAGCACCCGCATCCGAATCGGTTGGATTTTGTGCCGGTCACACGGCGTTTTCATCGCTTTTTTTCACGATTTTAGGTTTTTGAACCTTTTCAACTGGCGTTTTGGTTTTTTGCATTTCGCCGGAGAACCAGACATCGCTCGACTATTTTGACAACGGAATCGGATAGCCCGTGACCACCTGCATCCGAATCGTTTGGTTTTTGTGCCGGTCACACGGCGTTTTCATCGCTTTTTTCACTATTTTAGGTTTTTGAACCGGTTCAACTGGCGTTTTCGGTTTTATGCATTTAGCCGGAGAATAAGACATCGCCCGGCACTTTTGTGAACGGAATCGGATAGCCCGTGAGCACCCGCATCCGAATCGGTTGGTTTTTGTGCCGGTCACACGACGTTTTAAGCGCTTTTTTCACAATTTTAGGTTTTTGAACCGGTTCAACTGGCGTTTTTGGTTTTATGCATTTAGCCGGAGAACCAGACATCGCCCGACACTTTTGACAACGGAATCGGATAGCCCGTGACCAGCCGCATCCGAATCGGTTGGTTTTTGTGCCGGTCACCCTGCGTTTTCATCGCTTTTTTCACGATTTTAGGATTTGAACCGGTTCAACTGGCGTGTTTTTGGTTTTATGCATTTAGCTGGAGAACCAGACATCGCCCGACACTTTTGACAACGGGATCGGATAGCCCGTGAGCACCCGCATCCGAATCGGTTGGTTTTTGTGCCGCTCACACGGCGTTTTCAGCGCTTTTTTCACGATTTTAGGTTTTTGAACCGGTTCAACTGGGGTTTATGTTTTATGCATTTAGCCGGAGAACCAGACATCGCCCGACAGTTTTGACAACGGAATCGGATAGCCCGTGAGAACCCGCATCCGAACCAGTTGGTTTTTGTGCCGGTCACACGGCGTTTTCATCGCTTTTTTTTCACGATTTTAGGTTTTTGAACCGGTTCAACTGGCGTTTTTGGTTTTATGCATTTTGCTGGAGAACCAGACATCGCCCGACACTTTTGACAACGGAATTGGATTGCCCGTGAGGTCCCGCATCCGAATCGGTTGGTTTTTGTGCTGGTCACACGGCGTTTTCATCGCTTTTTTCGCGATTTTAGGTTTTTGAACCGGTTCAACTGACGTTTTTGGTTTTATGCATTTCGCCGGACAACCAGACATCGCCCGACTTTTTTGACAACGGCATCGGATAGCCCGTGACCACCCGCATCCGAATCGGTTGGTTTTTGTGCCGGTCACACGGCGTTTTCATCGCTTTTTTCACGATTTTAGGTTTTTGAACCGGTTCAACTGGCGTTTGTGGTTTTATGCATTTAGCCGGAGAACCAGACATCGCCTGGAACTTTTGTGAACTGAATCGGATAGCTCGTTAGCACCCGCATCCGAATCGGTTGGTTTTTGTGCCGGTCACACGGCGTTTTCATCGCTTTTTTCACGATTTTAGGTTTTGAACCGGTTCAACTGGCGTTTTTGGTTTTATGCATTTCGCCGGAGAACCAGACATCGCCCGGCACTTTTGTGAACGGAATCGGATAGCTCGTTAGCACCCGCATCCGAATCGGTTGGTTTTTGTGCCGGTCACACGGCGTTTTCATCGCTATTTACACGATTTAAGGTTTTTGAACCGGTTCAACTGGCGTTTTTGGTTTTATGCATTTCGCCGGAGAACCAGACATCGCGCGGCACTTTTGACAACGGAATCGGATAGCCCGCGAGCATTCGCATCCGAATCAGTTGGTTTTTGTGCCGGTCACACGGCGTTTTCATCGCTTTTTTCACGATTTTAGGTTTTTGAACCGGTTCAACTGGCGTTTTTGGTTTTATGCATTTAGCCGGAGAACCAGACATCGCGCGGCTGTTTTGACAACGGAATCAGATAGCTCGTTAGCACTCGCATTCGAATCGGTTGGTTTTTGTGCCGGTCACACGGCGTTTTCATCGCTATTTTCACGATTTTAGGTTTTTGAACCGGTTCAACTGGCGTTTTTGGTTTTATGCATTTAGCCGGAGAACCAGACATCGGCCGACTTTTTTGACAACGGCATCGGATAGCCCGTGACCACCCGCATCCGAATCGGTCGGTTTTTGTGCCGGTCACACGGCGTTTTCATCGCTTTTTTCACGATTTTAGGTTTTTGAACCGGTTCAACTGGCGTTTTTGGTTTTATGCATTTCGCCGGAGAACCAGACATCGCCCGACTTTTTTGACAACGGCATCGGATAGCCCGTGACCACCCGCATCCGAATCGGTTGGTTTTTGTGCCGGTCACACGGCGTTTTCATCGCTTTTTTCACGATTTTAGGTTTTTGAACCGGTTCAACTGGCGTTTTTGGTTTTATGCATTTCGCCGGACAACCAGACATCGCCCGACATTTTTGACAACGGCATCGGATAGCCCGTGACCACCCGCATCCGAATCGGTTGGTTTTTGTGCCGGTCACACGGCGTTTTCATCGCTTTTTTCACTATTTTAGGTTTTTGAACCGGTTCAACTGGCGTTTTCGGTTTTATGCATTTAGCCGGAGAATAAGACATCGCCCGGCACTTTTGTGAACGGAATCGGATAGCCCGTGAGCACCCGCATCCGAATCGGTTGGTTTTTGTGCCGGTCACACGACGTTTTCAGCGCTTTTTTCACAATTTTAGGTTTTTGAACCGGTTCAACTGGCGTTTTTGGTTTTATGCATTTAGCCGGAGAACCAGACATCGCCCGACACTTTTGACAACGGAATCGGATAGCCCGTGACCAGCCGCATCCGAATCGGTTGGTTTTTGTGCCGGTCACCCTGCGTTTTCATCGCTTTTTTCACGATTTTAGGATTTGAACCGGTTCAACTGGCGTGTTTTTGGTTTTATGCATTTAGCTGGAGAACCAGACATCGCCCGACACTTTTGACAACGGGATCGGATAGCCCGTGAGCACCCGCATCCGAATCGGTTGGTTTTTGTGCCGCTCACACGGCGTTTTCAGCGCTTTTTTCACGATTTTAGGTTTTTGAACCGGTTCAACTGGGGTTTATGTTTTATGCATTTAGCCGGAGAACCAGACATCGCCCGACAGTTTTGACAACGGAATCGGATAGCCCGTGAGAACCCGCATCCGAACCGGTTGGTTTTTTACCCGGTCACACGGCGTTTTCATCGCTTTTTTCACGATTTTAGGTTTTTGAACCGGTTCAACTGGCGTTTTGGTTTTATGCATTTAGCCGGAAAACCAGACATCGCCCGACACTTTTGAAAACGGAATCGGATAGCCCGTGAGCACCCGCATCCGAACCAGTTGGTTTTTGTGCCGGTCACACGGCGTTTTCATCGCTTTTTTTCACGATTTTAGGTTTTTGAACCGGTTCAACTGGCGTTTTTGGTTTTATGCATTTTGCTGGAGAACCAGACATCGCCCGACACTTTTGACAACGGAATTGGATTGCCCGTGAGGTCCCGCATCCGAATCGGTTGGTTTTTGTGCTGGTCACACGGCGTTTTCATCGCTTTTTTCGCGATTTTAGGTTTTTGAACCGGTTCAACTGACGTTTTTGGTTTTATGCATTTCGCCGGACAACCAGACATCGCCCGACTTTTTTGACAACGGCATCGGATAGCCCGTGACCACCCGCATCCGAATCGGTTGGTTTTTGTGCCGGTCACACGGCGTTTTCATCGCTTTTTTCACGATTTTAGGTTTTTGAACCGGTTCAACTGGCGTTTGTGGTTTTATGCATTTAGCCGGAGAACCAGACATCGCCTGGAACTTTTGTGAACTGAATCGGATAGCTCGTTAGCACCCGCATCCGAATCGGTTGGTTTTTGTGCCGGTCACACGGCGTTTTCATCGCTTTTTTCACGATTTTAGGTTTTGAACCGGTTCAACTGGCGTTTTTAGTTTTATGCATTTCGCCGGAGAACCAGACATCGCCCGGCACTTTTGTGAACGGAATCGGATAGCTCGTTAGCACCCGCATCCGAATCGGTTGGTTTTTGTGCCGGTCACACGGCGTTTTCATCGCTATTTACACGATTTAAGGTTTTTGAACCGGTTCAACTGGCGTTTTTGGTTTTATGCATTTCGCCGGAGAACCAGACATCGCGCGGCACTTTTGACAACGGAATCGGATAGCCCGCGAGCATTCGCATCCGAATCAGTTGGTTTTTGTGCCGGTCACACGGCGTTTTCATCGCTTTTTTCACGATTTTAGGTTTTTGAACCGGTTCAACTGGCGTTTTTGGTTTTATGCATTTAGCCGGAGAACCAGACATCGCGCGGCTGTTTTGACAACGGAATCAGATAGCTCGTTAGCACTCGCATTCGAATCGGTTGGTTTTTGTGCCGGTCACACGGCGTTTTCATCGCTTTTTTCACGATTTTAGGTTTTGAACCGGTTCAACTGGCGTTTTTGGTTTTATGCATTTCGCCGGAGAACCAGACATCGCCCGGCACTTTTGTGAACGGAATCGGATAGCTCGTTAGCACCCGCATCCGAATCGGTTGGTTTTTGTGCCGGTCACACGGCGTTTTCATCGCTATTTACACGATTTAAGGTTTTTGAACCGGTTCAACTGGCGTTTTTGGTTTTATGCATTTCGCCGGAGAACCAGACATCGCGCGGCACTTTTGACAACGGAATCGGATAGCCCGCGAGCATTCGCATCCGAATCAGTTGGTTTTTGTGCCGGTCACACGGCGTTTTCATCGCTTTTTTCACGATTTTAGGATTTGAACCGGTTCAACTGGCGTGTTTTTGGTTTTATGCATTTAGCTGGAGAACCAGACATCGCCCGACACTTTTGACAACGGGATCGGATAGCCCGTGAGCACCCGCATCCGAATCGGTTGGTTTTTGTGCCGCTCACACGGCGTTTTCAGCGCTTTTTTCACGATTTTAGGTTTTTGAACCGGTTCAACTGGGGTTTATGTTTTATGCATTTAGCCGGAGAACCAGACATCGCCCGACAGTTTTGACAACGGAATCGGATAGCCCGTGAGAACCCGCATCCGAACCGGTTGGTTTTTTACCCGGTCACACGGCGTTTTCATCGCTTTTTTCACGATTTTAGGTTTTTGAACCGGTTCAACTGGCGTTTTGGTTTTATGCATTTAGCCGGAAAACCAGACATCGCCCGACACTTTTGAAAACGGAATCGGATAGCCCGTGAGCACCCGCATCCGAACCAGTTGGTTTTTGTGCCGGTCACACGGCGTTTTCATCGCTTTTTTTCACGATTTTAGGTTTTTGAACCGGTTCAACTGGCGTTTTTGGTTTTATGCATTTTGCTGGAGAACCAGACATCGCCCGACACTTTTGACAACGGAATTGGATTGCCCGTGAGGTCCCGCATCCGAATCGGTTGGTTTTTGTGCTGGTCACACGGCGTTTTCATCGCTTTTTTCGCGATTTTAGGTTTTTGAACCGGTTCAACTGACGTTTTTGGTTTTATGCATTTCGCCGGACAACCAGACATCGCCCGACTTTTTTGACAACGGCATCGGATAGCCCGTGACCACCCGCATCCGAATCGGTTGGTTTTTGTGCCGGTCACACGGCGTTTTCATCGCTTTTTTCACGATTTTAGGTTTTTGAACCGGTTCAACTGGCGTTTGTGGTTTTATGCATTTAGCCGGAGAACCAGACATCGCCTGGAACTTTTGTGAACTGAATCGGATAGCTCGTTAGCACCCGCATCCGAATCGGTTGGTTTTTGTGCCGGTCACACGGCATTTTCATCGCTTTTTTCACGATTTTAGGTTTTGAACCGGTTCAACTGGCGTTTTTGGTTTTATGCATTTCGCCGGAGAACCAGACATCGCACGGCACTTTTGTGAACGGAATCGGATAGCTCGTTAGCACCCGCATCCGAATCGGTTGGTTTTTGTGCCGGTCACACGGCGTTTTCATCGCTATTTTCACGATTTTAGGTTTTTGAACCGGTTCAACTGGCGTTTTTGGTTTTATGCATTTCGCCGGAGAACCAGACATCGGCCGACTTTTTTGACAACGGCATCGGATAGCCCGTGACCACCCGCATCCGAATCGGTCGGTTTTTGTGCCGGTCACACGGCGTTTTCATCGCTTTTTTCACGATTTTAGGTTTTTGAACCGGTTCAACTGGCGTTTTTGGTTTTATGCATTTCGCCGGAGAACCAGACATCGCCCGACTTTTTTGACAACGGCATCGGATAGCCCGTGACCACCCGCATCCGAATCGGTTGGTTTTTGTGCCGGTCACACGGCGTTTTCATCGCTTTTTTCACGATTTTAGGTTTTTGAACCGGTTCAACTGGCGTTTTTGGTTTTATGCATTTCGCCGGACAACCAGACATCGCCCGACTTTTTTGACAACGGCATCGGATAGCCCGTGACCACCCGCATCCGAATCGGTTGGTTTTTGTGCCGGTCACACGGCGTTTTCATCGCTTTTTTCACGATTTTAGGTTTTTGAACCGGTTCAACAGGCTTTTTTGGTTTTATGCATTTAGCCGGAGAACCAGACATCGCCCGACACTTTTGACAACGGCATCGGATAGCCCGTGACCACCCGCACCCGAATCGGTCGGTTTTTGTGCCGGTCACACGGCGTTTTCATCGCTATTTTCACGATTTAAGGTTTTTGAACCGGTTCAACTGGCGTTTTTGGTTTTATGCATTTAGCCGGAGAACCAGACATCGCCCGGCATTTTGTGAACGGAATCGAATAGCTCGTTAGCACCCGCATCCGAATCGAGTGGTTTTTGTGCCGGTCACACGGCGTTTTCATCGCTTTTTTCACGATTTTAGGTTTTTGAACCGGTTCAACTGGCGTTTTTGGTTTTATGCATTTCGCCGGAGAACCAGACATCGCCCGACTTTTTTGACAACGACATCGGATAGCCCGTGACCACCCGCATCCGAATCGGTTGGTTTTTGTGCCGGTCACACGGTGTTTTCATCACTTTTTTTACGATTTTAGAACCAGACATCGCACGGCCGTTTTGACAACGGAATCGGATAGCTCGTTAGCACTCGCATCCGAATCGCGTTTTTGGTTTTATGCATTTATCCGGAGAACCAGACATCGCGCGGCACTTTTGACAACGGAATCGGATAGCTCGTTAGCACCCGCATCCGAATCGGTTGGATTTTGTGCCGGTCACACGGCGTTTTCATCGCTTTTTTTCACGATTTTAGGTTTTTGAACCTTTTCAACTGGCGTTTTGGTTTTTTGCATTTCGCCGGAGAACCAGACATCGCTCGACTATTTTGACAACGGAATCGGATAGCCCGTGACCACCTGCATCCGAATCGTTTGGTTTTTGTGCCGGTCACACGGCGTTTTCATCGCTTTTTTCACGATTTTAGGTTTTTGAACCGGTTCAACTGGCGTTTTCGGTTTTATGCATTTAGCTGGAGAATAAGACATCGCCCGGCACTTTTGTGAACGGAATCGGATAGCCCGTGAGCACCCGCATCCGAATCGGTTGGTTTTTGTGCCGGTCACACGACGTTTTCAGCGCTTTTTTCACAATTTTAGGTTTTTGAACCGGTTCAACTGGCGTTTTTGGTTTTATGCATTTAGCCGGAGAACCAGACATCGCCCGACACTTTTGACAACGGAATCGGATAGCCCGTGACCACCCGCATCCGAATCGGTTGGTTTTTGTGCTGGTCACCCTGCGTTTTCATCGCTTTTTTCACGATTTTAGGATTTGAACCGGTTCAACTGGCGTGTTTTTGGTTTTATGCATTTAGCTGGAGAACCAGACATCGCCCGACACTTTTGTGAACGGAATCGGATAGCTCGTTAGCACCCGCATCCGAATCGGTTGGTTTTTGGTCCGGTCACACGGCGTTTTCATCGCTATTTACACGATTTAAGGTTTTTGAACCGGTTCAACTGGCGTTTTTGGTTTTATGCATTTTGCTGGAGAACCAGACATCGCCCGACACTTTTGACAACGGAATTGGATTGCCCGTGAGGTCCCGCATCCGAATCGGTTGGTTTTTGTGCTGGTCACACGGCGTTTTCATCGCTTTTTTCGCGATTTTAGGTTTTTGAACCGGTTCAACTGGCGTTTTTGGTTTTATGCATTTCGCCGGAGAACCAGACATCGCCCGACTTTTTTGACAACGGCATCGGATAGCCCGTGACCACCCGCATCCGAATCGGTTGGTTTTTGTGCCGGTCACACGGCGTTTTCATCGCTTTTTTCACGATTTTAGGTTTTTGAACCGGTTCAATTGGCGTTTTTGGTTTTATGCATTTCCCCGGAGAACCAGACATCGCCCGACTTTTTTGACAAAGGCATAGGATAGCCCGTGACCACCCGCATCCGAATCGGTTGGTTTTTGTGCCGGTCACACGGCGTTTTCATCGCTTTTTTCACGATTTTAGGTTTTTGAACCGGTTCAACTGGCGTTTGTGGTTTTATGCATTTAGCCGGAGAACCAGACATCGCCCGGCACTTTTGTGAACGGAATCGGATAGCTCGTTAGCACCCGCATCCGAATCGGTTGGTTTTTGGTCCGGTCACACGGCGTTTTCATCGCTATTTACACGATTTAAGGTTTTTGAACCGGTTCAACTGGCGTTTTTGGTTTTATGCATTTCGCCGGAGAACCAGACATCGCGCGGCACTTTTGACAACGGAATCGGATAGCCCGTGAGCACCCGCATCCGAATCGGTTGGTTTTTGTGCCGCTCACACGGCGTTTTCATCGCTTTTTCACGATTTTAGGTTTTTGAACCGGTTCAACTGGCGTTTTGGTTTTATGCATTTAGCCGGAAAACCAGACATCGCCCGACACTTTTGACAACGGAATCGGATAGCCCGTGAGCACCCGCATCCGAATCAGTTGGTTTTTGTGCCGGTCACACGGCGTTTTCATCGCTTTTTTTCACGATTTTAGATTTTGAACCGGTTCAACTGGCGTTTTTGGTTTTATGCATTTTGCCGGAGAACCAGACATCGCCCGACACTTTTGACAACGGAATTGGATTGCCCGTGAGGTCCCGCATCCGAACCGGTTGGTTTTTTACCCGGTCACACGGCGTTTTCATCGCTTTTTTCACGATTTTAGGTTTTTGAACCGGTTCAACTGGCGTTTTGGTTTTATGCATTTAGCCGGAAAACCAGACATCGCCCGACACTTTTGACAACGGAATCGGATAGCCCGTGAGCACCCGCATCCGAATCAGTTGGTTTTTGTGCCGGTCACACGGCGTTTTCATCGCTTTTTTTTCACGATTTTAGGTTTTTGAACCGGTTCAACTGGCGTTTTTGGTTTTATGCATTTTGCCGGAGAACCAGACATCGCCCGACACTTTTGTGAACTGAATCGGATAGCTCGTTAGCACCCGCATCCGAATCGGTTGGTTTTTGTGCCGGTCACACGGCGTTTTCATCGCTTTTTTCACGATTTTAGGTTTTTGAACCGGTTCAACTGGCGTTTGTGGTTTTATGCATTTAGCCGGAGAACCAGACATCGCGCGGCACTTTTGACAACGGAATCGGATAGCCCGTGAGCATTCGCATCCGAATCAGTTGGTTTTTGTGCCGGTCACACGGCGTTTTCATCGCTTTTTTCACGATTTAAGGTTTTTGAACCGGTTCAACTGGCGTTTTTGGTTTTATGCATTTAGCCGGAGAACCAGACATCGCGCGGCTGTTTTGACAACGGAATCGGATAGCTCGTTAGCACTCGCATTCGAATCGGTTGGTTTTTGTGCCGGTCACACGGCGTTTTCATCGCTATTTTCACTATTTTAGGTTTTTGAACCGGTTCAACTGGCTTTTTTTGTTTTATGCATTTAGCCGGAGAACCAGACATCGCCCGACACTTTTGACAATGGAATCGGATTGCCCGTGAGGTCCCGCATCCGAATCGGTTGGTTTTTGTGCCGGTCACACGGCGTTTTCATCGCTTTTTTCACGATTTTAGGTTTTTGAACCGGTTCAACTGTCGTTTTTGGTTTTATGCATTTAGCCGGAGAACCAGACATCCCCCGACACTTTTGACAACGGCATCGGATAGCCCGTGACCACCCGCATCCGAATCGGTCGGTTTTTGTGCCGGTCACACGGCGTTTTCATCGCTTTTTTCACGATTTTAGGTTTTTGAACCGGTTCAACTGGCGTTTTTGGTTTTATGCATTTCGCCGGAGAACCAGACATCGGCCGACTTTTTTGACAACGGCATCGGATAGCCCGTGACCACCCGCATCCGAATCAGTTGGTTTTTGTGCCGGTCACACGGCGTTTTCATCGCTTTTTTCACGATTTTAGGTTTTTGAACCGGTTCAACTGGCGTTTTTGGTTTTATGCATTTAGCCGGAGAACCAGACATCGCCCGACACTTTTGACAATGGAATCGGATTGCCCGTGAGGTCCCGCATCCGAATCGGTTGGTTTGTGTGCCGGTCACACGGCGTTTTCATCGCTTTTTTCACGATTTTAGGTTTTTGAACCGGTTCAACTGGCGTTTTTGGTTTTATGCATTTAGCCGGAGAACCAGACATCGCCCGACACTTTTGACAACGGCATCGGATAGCCCGTGACCACCCGCATCCGAATCGGTCGGTTTTTGTGCCGGTCACACGGCGTTTTCATCGCTATTTTCACGATTTAAGGTTTTTGAACCGGTTCAACTGGCGTTTTTGGTTTTATGCATTTAGCCGGAGAACCAGACATCGCGCGGCACTTTTGACAACGGAATCGGATAGCTCGTTAGCACCCGCATCCGAATCGGTTGGTTTTTGTGCCGGTCACACGGCGTTTTCATCGCTTTTTTCACGATTTTAGGTTTTTGAACCGGTTCAACTGGCGATTTTGGTTTTATGCATTTCGCCGGAGAACCAGACATCGCCCGACTTTTTTGACAACGGCATCGGATAGCCCGTGACCACCCGCATCCGAATCGGATGGCTTTTGTGCCGGTCACACGGCGTTTTCATCGCTTTTTTCACGATTTTAGGTTTTTGAACCGGTTCAACTGGCGTTTTTGGTTTTATGCATTTAGCCGGAGAACCAGACATCGCCCGACACTTTTGACAATGGAATCGGATTGCCCGTGAGGTCCCGCATCCGAATCGGTTGGCTTTTGTGCCGGTCACACGGCGTTTTCATCGCTTTTTTTACGATTTTAGGTTTTTGAACCGGTTCAACTGGCGTTTTGTGGTTTTATGCATTTAGCCGGAGAACCAGACATCGCCCGACACTTTTGACAACGGCATCGGATAGCCCGTGACCACCCGCATCCGAATCGGTTGGTTTTTGTGCCGGTCACACGGCGTTTTCATCGCTTTTTTCACGATTTTAGGTTTTTGAACCGTTTCAATTGGCGTTTTTGGTTTTATGCATTTCGCCGGAGAACCAGACATCGCCCGACTTTTTTGACAACGGCATCGGATAGCCCGTGACCACCCGCATCCGAATCGGTTGGTTTTTGTGCCGGTCACACGGCGTTTTCATCGCTATTTTCACGATTTTAGGTTTTTGAACCGGTTCAACTGGCGTTTTTGGTTTTATGCATTTAGCCGGAGAACCAGACATCGCCCGACACTTTTGACAACGGAATCGGATAGCCCGTGAGCACCCGCATCCGAATCGGTTGGTTTTTGTGCCGGTCACACAGCGTTTTCATCGCTTTTTTCACGATTTTAGGTTTTTGAACCGGTTCAGCTGGCGTTTTTGGTTTTATGCATTTCGCCGGAGAACCAGACATCGCCCGGCTTTTTTGTGAACGGAATCGGATAGCTCGTTAGCACCCGCATCCGAATCGATTGGTTTTTGTGCCGGTCACACAGCGTTTTCATCGCTTTTTTCACGATTTTAGGTTTTTGAACCGGTTCAGCTGGCGTTTTTGGTTTTATGCATTTCGCCGGAGAACCAGACATCGCCCGACTTTTTTGACAACGGCATCGGATAGCCCGTGACCACCCGCATCCGAATCGGTTGGTTTTTGTGCCGGTCACACGGCGTTTTCATCGCTTTTTTCACGATTTTAGGTTTTTGAACCGGTTCAACTGGCGTTTTTGGTTTTATGCATTTAGCCGGAGAACCAGACATCGCCCGACACTTTTGACAATGGAATCGGATTTCCCGTGAGGTCCCGCATCCGAATCGGTTGGCTTTTGTAACGGTCACACGGCGTTTTCATCGCTTTTTTCACGATTTTAGGTTTTTGAACCGGTTCAACTGGCGTTTTGTGGTTTTATGCATTTAGCCGGAGAACCAGACATCGCCCGACACTTTTGACAACGGCATCGGATAGCCCGTGACCACCCGCATCCGAATCGGTTGGTTTTTGTGCCGGTCACACGGCGTTTTCATCGCTTTTTTCACGATTTTAGGTTTTTGAACCGGTTCAATTGGCGTTTTTGGTTTTATGCATTTCGCCGGAGAACCAGACATCGCCCGACTTTTTTGACAACGGCATCGGATAGCCCGTGACCACCCGCATCCGAATCGGTTGGTTTTTGTGCCGGTCACACGGCGTTTTCATCGCTATTTTCACGATTTTAGGTTTTTGAACCGGTTCAATTGGCGTTTTTGGTTTTATGCATTTAGCCGGAGAACCAGACATCGCCCGACACTTTTGACAACGGAATCGGATAGCCCGTGAGCACCCGCATCCGAATCGGTTGGTTTTTGTGCCGGTCACACGGCGTTTTCATCGCTTTTTTCACGATTTTAGGTTTTTGAACCGGTTCAACTGGCGTTTGTGGTTTTATGCATTTAGCCGGAGAACCAGACATCGCCCGGCTTTTTTGTGAACGGAATCGGATAGCTCGTTAGCACCCGCATCCGAATCGATTGGTTTTTGTGCCGGTCACACAGCGTTTTCATCGCTTTTTTCACGATTTTAGGTTTTTGAACCGGTTCAGCTGGCGTTTTTGGTTTTATGCATTTCGCCGGAGAACCAGACATCGCCCGACTTTTTGGACAACGGCATCGGATAGCCCGTGACCACTTTAATCCGAATCGGTTGGTTTTTGTGCCGGTCACACGGCGTTTTCATCGCTTTTTTCACGATGTTAGGTTTTTGAACCGGTTCTACTGGCGTTTTGGTTTTATGCATTTAGCCGGAGAACCAGACATCGCCCGACTTTTTTGACAACGGCATCGGATAGCCCGTGACCACCCGCATCCGAATCGGTTGGTTTTTGTGCCGGTCACACGGCGTTTTCATCGCTATTTTCACGATTTTAGGTTTTTGAACCGGTTCAACTGGCGTTTTTGGTTTTATGCATTTAGCCGGAGAACCAGACATCGCTCGACACTTTTGACAACGGAATCGGATAGCCCGTGAGCACCCGCATCCGAATCGGTTGGTTTTTGTGCCGGTCACACGGCGTTTTCATCGCTTTTTTCACGATTTTAGGTTTTTGAACCGGTTCAACTGGCGTTTGTGGTTTTATGCATTTAGCCGGAGAACCAGACATCGCCCGGCTTTTTTGTGAACGGAATCGGATAGCTCGTTAGCACCCGCATCTGAATCGGTTGGTTTTTGTGCCGGTCACACGGCGTTTTCATCGCTTTTTTCACGATTTTAGGTTTTTGAACCGGTTCAGCTGGCGTTTTTGGTTTTATGCATTTAGCCGGAGAACCAGACATCGCCCGGCTTTTTTGTGAACGGAATCGGATAGCTCGTTAGCACCCGCATCCGAATCGGTTGGTTTTTGTGCCGGTCACACGGTGTTTTCATCACTTTTTTACGATTTTAGGATTTGGACCGGTTCAACTGGCGTTTTTGGTTTTATGCATTTCGCCGGAGAACCAGACATCGACCGACTTTTTTGACAACGGCATCGGATAGTCCGTGACCACCCGCAACCGAATCGGTTGGTTTTTGTGCCGGTCACACGGTGTTTTCATCACTTTTTTACGATTTTAGGATTTGAACCGGTTCAACTGGCCTGTTTTGGGTTTTATGCATTTAGCCGGAGAACCAGACATCGCCCGGCATTTTGTGAACGGAATCGGATAGCTCGTTAGCACCCGCATCCGAATCGAGTGGTTTTTGTGCCGGTCACACGGCGTTTTCATCGCTTTTTTAACGATTTTAGGTTTTTGAACCGGTTCAACTGGCGTTTTTGGTTTTATGCATTTCGCCGGAGAACCAGACATCGCCCGACTTTTTTGACAACGGCATCGGATAGCCCGTGACCACCCGCATCCGAATCGGTTGGTTTTTGTGCCGGTCACACGGCGTTTTCATCGCTTTTTTTCACGATTTTAGGTTTTTGAACCTTTTCAACTGGCGTTTTGGTTTTTTGCATTTCGCCGGAGAACCAGACATCGCTCGACTATTTTGACAACGGAATCGGATAGCCCGTGACCACCTGCATCCGAATCGTTTGGTTTTTGTGCCGGTCACACGGCGTTTTCATCGCTTTTTTCACGATTTTAGGTTTTTGAAACGGTTCAACTGGCGTTTTCGGTTTTATGCAATTAGCCGGAGAATAAGACATCGCCCGGCACTTTTATGAACGGAATCGTATAGCCCGTGAGCACCCGCATCCGAATCGGTTGGTTTTTGTGCCGGTCACACGACGTTTTCAGCGCTTTTTTCACAATTTTAGGTTTTTGAACCGGTTCAACTGGCGTTTTTGGTTTTATGCATTTATCCGGAGAACCAGACATCGCCCGACACTTTTGACAACGGAATCGGATAGCCCGTGACCACCCGCATCCGAATCGGTTGAATTTTGTGCCGGTCACCCTGCGTTTTCATCGCTTTTTTCACGATTTTAGGATTTGAACCGGTTCAACTGGCGTGTTCTTGGTTTTATGCATTTAGCTGGAGAACCAGACATCGCCCGACACTTTTGACAACGGGATCGGATAGCCCGTGAGCACCCGCATCCGAATCGGTTGGTTTTTGTGCCGCTCACACGGCGTTTTCAGCGTTTTTTTCACGATTTTAGGTTTTTGAACCGGTTCAACTTTGGTTTATGTTTTATGCATTTAGCCGGAGAACCAGACATCGCCCGACAGTTTTGACAACGGAATCGGATAGCCCGTGAGCACCCGCATCCGAATCGGTTGGTTTTTGTGCCGCTCACACAGCGTTTTCAGCGCTTTTTTCACGATTTTAGGTTTTTGAACCGGTTCAACTGGGGTTTATGTTTTATGCATTTAGCCGGAGAACCAGACATCGCCCGACAGTTTTGACAACGGAATCGGATAGCCCGTGAGAACCCGCATCCGAACCGGTTGGTTTTTTACCCGGTCACACGGCGTTTTCATCGCTTTTTTCACGATTTTAGGTTTTTGAACCGGTTCAACTGGCGTTTTGGTTTTATGCATTTAGCCGGAGAACCAGACATCGCCCGACACTTTTGACAACGGAATCGGATAGCCCGTGAGCACCCGCATCCGAATCAGTTGGTTTTTGTGCCGGTCACTTGGCGTTTTCATCGCTTTTTTCACGATTTTAGGTTTTTGAACCGGTTCAACTGCCGTTTTTGGTTTTATGCATTTTGCCGGAGAACCAGACATCGCCCGACACTTTTGACAACGGAATTGGATTGCCCGTAAGGTCCCGCATCCGAATCGGTTGGTTTTTGTGCCGGTCACACGGCGTTTTCATCGCTTTTTTTCACGATTTTAGGTTTTCAAACCGGTTCAGTTGGCGTTTTTGGTTTTATGCATTTTGCCGGAGAACCAGACATCGCCCGACACTTTTGACAACGGAATTGGATTGCCCGTGAGGTCTCGCATCCGAATCGGTTGGTTTATGTGCCGGTCACACGGCGTTTTTTCGTTTTTAACACGATTTTAGGTTTTTGAACCGGTTCAACTGGCGTTTTTGGTTTTATGCATTTCGCCGGAGAACCAGACATCGCCCGACTTTTTTGACAACGGCATCGGATAGCCCGTGACCACCTGCATCCGAATCGGTTGGTTTTGTGCCGGTCACACGGCGTTTTCATCGCTTTTTTCACGATTTTAGGTTTTTGAACCGGTTCAACTGGCGTTTTTGGTTTTATGCATTTCGCCGGACAACCAGACATCGCCCGACTTTTTTGACAACGGCATCGGATAGCCCGTGACCACCCGCATCCGAATCGGTTGGTTTTTGTGCCGGTCACACGGCGTTTTCATCACTTTTTTCACGATTTTAGGTTTTTGAACCGGTTCAACTGGCGTTTGTGGTTTTATGCATTTAGCCGGAGAACCAGACATCGCCCGGAACTTTTGTGAACTGAATCGGATAGCTCGTTAGCACCCGCATCCGAATCGGTTGGCTTTTGTGCCGGTCACACGGCGTTTTCATCGCTTTTTTCACGATTTTAGGTTTTTGAACCGGTTCAACTGGCGTTTGTGGTTTTATGCATTTAGCCGGAGAACCAGACATCGCCCGGCACTTTTGTGAACGGAATCGGATAGCTCGTTAGCACCCGCATCCGAATCGGTTGGTTTTTGTGCCGGTCACACGGCGTTTTCATCTCTATTTACACGATTTAAGGTTTTTGAACCGGTTAGACTGGCATTTTTGGTTTTATGCATTTCGCCGGAGAACCAGACATCGCGCGGCACTTTTGACAACGGAATCGGATAGCCCGTGAGCATTCGCATCCGAATCAGTTGGTTTTGTGCCGGTCACACGGCGTTTTCATCGCTTTTTTCACGATTTAAGATTTTTGAACCGGTTCAACTGGCGTTTTTGGTTTTATGCATTTAGCCGGAGAACCAGACATCGCGCGGCTGTTTTGACAACGGAATCGGATAGCTCGTTAGCACTCGCATTCGAATCGGTTGGTTTTTGTGCCGGTCACACGGTGTTTTCATCGCTTTTTTTACGATTTTAGGTTTTTGAACCGGTTCAACTGGCTTTTTTTGTTTTATGCATTTAGCCGCAGAACCAGACATCGCCCGACACTTTTGACAATGGAATCGGATTGCCCGTGAGGTCCCGCATCCGAATCGGTTGGTTTTTGTGCCGGTCACACGGCGTTTTCATCTGTTTTTTTACGATTTTAGGTTTTTGAACCGGTTCAACTGGCGTTTTTGGTTTTATGAATTTAGCCGGAGAACCAGACATCCCCCGACACTTTTGACAACGGCATCGGATAGCCCGTGACCACCCGCATCCGAATCGGTCGATTTTTGTGCCGGTCACACGGCGTTTTCATCGCTTTTTTCACGATTTTAGGTTTTTGAACCGGTTCAACTGGCGTTTTTGTTTTATGCATTTAGCCGGAGAACCAGACATCGCCCGACACTTTTGACAACGGAATCGGATAGCCCGTGAGCACCCGCATCCGAATCAGTTGGTTTTTGTGCCGGTCACACGGCGTTTTCATCGCTTTTTTCACGATTTTAGGTTTTTGAACCGGTTCAACTGGCGTTTTTGGTTTTATGCATTTCGCCGGAGAACCAGACATCGGCCGACTTTTTTGACAACGGCATCGGATAGCCCGTGACCACCCGCATCCGAATCGGTTGGTTTTTGTGCCGCTCACACGGCGTTTTCAGCGCTTTTTTCACGATTTTAGGTTTTTGAACCGGTTCAACTGGGGTTTATGTTTTATGCATTTAGCCGGAGAACCAGACATCGCCCGACAGTTTTGACAACGGAATCGGATAGCCCGTGAGCACCCGCACCCGCATCCGAATCGGTTGGTTTTTGTGCCGCTCACACGGCGTTTTCAGCGCTTTTTCACGATTTTAGGTTTTTGAACCGGTTCAACTGGGGTTTATGTTTTATGCATTTAGCCGGAGAACCAGACATCGCCCGACAGTTTTGACAACGGAATCGGATAGCCCGTGAGAACCCGCATCCGAACCGGTTGGTTTTTTACCCGGTCACAAGGCGTTTTCATCGCTTTTTTCACGATTTTAGGTTTTGAACCGGTTCAACTGGCGTTTTGGTTTTATGCATTTAGCCGGAGAACCAGACATCGCCCGACACTTTTGACAACGGAATCGGATAGCCCGTGAGCACCCGCATCCGAATCAGTTGGTTTTTGTGCCGGTCACACGGCGTTTTCATCGCTTTTTTTTCACGATTTTAGGTTTTTGAACCGGTTCAACTGGCGTTTTTGGTTTTATGCATTTTGCCGGAGAACCAGACATCGCCCGACACTTTTGACAACGGAATTGGATTGCCCGTGAGGTCCCGCATCCGAATCGGTTGGTTTTTGTGCCGGTCACACGGCGTTTTCATAGCTTTTTTCACGATTTTAGGTTTTTAAACCGGTTCAACTGGCGTTTTTGGTTTTATGCATTTTGCCGGAGAACCAGACATCGCCCGACACTTTTGACAACGGAATTGGATTGCCCGTGAGGTCCCGCATCCGAATCGGTTGGTTTATGTGCCGGTCACACGGCGTTTTCATCGCTTTTTTCACGATTTTAGGTTTTTGAACCGGTTCAACTGGCGTTTTTGGTTTTATGCATTTCGCCGGAGAACCAGACATCGCCCGACTTTTTTGACAACGGCATCGGATAGCCCGTGACCACCTGCATCCGAATCGGTTGGTTTTTGTGCCGGTCACACGGCGTTTTCATCGCTTTTTTCACGATTTTAGGTTTTTGAACCGGTTCAACTGGCGTTTTTGGTTTTATGCATTTCGCCGGACAACCAGACATCGCCCGACTTTTTTGACAACGGCATCGGATAGCCCGTGACCACCCGCATCCGAATCGGTTGGTTTTTGTGCCGGTCACACGGCGTTTTCATCTTTTTTTTCACGATTTTAGGTTTTTGAACCGGTTCAACTGGCGTTTGTGGTTTTATGCATTTAGCCGGAGAACCAGACATCGCCCGGAACTTTTGTGAACTGAATCGGATAGCTCGTTAGCACCCGCATCCGAATCGGTTGGCTTTTGTGCCGGTCACACGGCGTTTTCATCGCTTTTTTCACGATTTTAGGTTTTTGAACCGGTTCAACTGGCGTTTGTGGTTTTATGCATTTAGCCGGAGAACCAGACATCGCCCGGCACTTTTGTGAACGGAATCGGATAGCTCGTTAGCACCCGCATCCGAATCGGTTGGTTTTTGTGCCGGTCACACGGCGTTTTCATCTCTATTTACACGATTTAAGGTTTTTGAACCGGTTAGACTGGCGTTTTTGGTTTTATGCATTTCGCCGGAGAACCAGACATCGCGCGGCACTTTTGACAACGGAATCGGATAGCCCGTGAGCATTCGCATCCGAATCAGTTGGTTTTTGTGCCGGTCACACGGCGTTTTCATCGCTTTTTTCACGATTTAAGATTTTTGAACCGGTTCAACTGGCGTTTTTGGTTTTATGCATTTAGCCGGAGAACCAGACATCGCGCGGCTGTTTTGACAACGGAATCGGATAGCTCGTTAGCACTCGCATTCGAATCGGTTGGTTTTTGTGCCGGTCACACGGTGTTTTCATCGCTTTTTTTACGATTTTAGGTTTTTGAACCGGTTCAACTGGCTTTTTTTGTTTTATGCATTTAGCCGGAGAACCAGACATCGCCCGACACTTTTGACAATGGAATCGGATTGCCCGTGAGGTCCCGCATCCGAATCGGTTGGTTTTTGTGCCGGTCACACGGCGTTTTCATCTGTTTTTTCACGATTTTAGGTTTTTGAACCGGTTCAACTGGCGTTTTTGGTTTTATGAATTTAGCCGGAGAACCAGACATCCCCCGACACTTTTGACAACGGCATCGGATAGCCCGTGACCACCCGCATCCAAATCGGTCGATTTTTGTGCCGGTCACACGGCGTTTTCATCGCTTTTTTCACGATTTTAGGTTTTTGAACCGGTTCAACTGGCGTTTTGGTTTTATGCATTTAGCCGGAGAACCAGACATCGCCCGACACTTTTGACAACGGAATCGGATAGCCCGTGAGCACCCGCATCCGAATCAGTTGGTTTTTGTGCCGGTCACACGGCGTTTTCATCGCTTTTTTCACGATTTTAGGTTTTTGAACCGGTTCAACTGGCGTTTTTGGTTTTATGCATTTCGCCGGAGAACCAGACATCGGCCGACTTTTTTGACAACGGCTTCGGATAGCCCGTGACCACCCGCATCCGAATCGGTTGGTTTTTGTGCCGGTCACACGGCGTTTTCATCGCTTTTTTCACGATTTTAGGTTTTTGAACCGGTTCAACTGGCGTTTTTGGTTTTATGCATTTAGCCGGAGAACCAGACATCGCCCGACACTTTTGACAATGGAATCGGTTTGCCCGTGAGGTCCCGCATCCGAATCGGTTGGTTTTTGTGCCGGTCACACGGCGTTTTCATCGCTTTTTTCACGATTTTAGGTTTTTGAACCGGTTCAACTGGCGTTTTTGGTTTTATGCATTTAGCCGGAGAACCAGACATCGCGCGGCACTTTTGACAACGGAATCGGATAGCTCGTTACCACCCGCATCCGAATCGGTTGGTTTTTGTGCCGGTCACACGGCGTTTTCATTGCTTTTTTCACGATTTTACGTTTTTGAACCGGTTCAACTGGCGATTTTGGTTTTATGCATTTCGCCGGAGAACCAGACATCGCTCGACTTTTTTGACAACGGCATCGGATAGCCCGTGACCACCCGCATCCGAATCGGTTGGTTTTTGTGCCGGTCACACGGCGTTTTCATCGCCTTTTTCACGATTTTAGGTTTTTGAACCGGTTCAACTGGCGTTTTTGGTTTTATGCATTTAGCCGGAGAACCAGACATCGCCCGACACTTTTGACAATGGAATCGGATTGCCCGTGAGGTCCCGCATCCGAATCGGTTGGTTTTTGTGCCGGTCACACGGCGTTTTCATCGCTTTTTTCACGATTTTAGGTTTTTGAACCGGTTCAACTGGCGTTTTTGGTTTTATGCATTTAGCCGGAGAACCAGACATCGCCCGACACTTTTGACAACGGCATCGGATAGCCCGTGACCACCCGCATCCGAATCGGTCGGTTTTTGTGCCGGTCACACGGCGTTTTCATCGCTTTTTTCACGATTTTAGGTTTTTGAACCGGTTCAACTGCCGATTTTGGTTTTATGCATTTCGCCGGAGAACCAGACATCGCCCGACTTTTTTGACAACGGCATCGGATAGCCCGTGACCACCCGCATCCGAATCGGTTGGTTTTTGTGCCGGTCACACGGCGTTTTCATCGCTTTTTTCACGATTTTAGGTTTTTGAACCGGTTCAACTGGCGTTTTTGGTTTTATGCATTTAGCCGGAGAACCAGACATCGCCCGACACTTTTGACAATGGAATCGGATTGCCCGTGAGGTCCCGCATCCGAATCGGTTGGTTTTTGTGCCGGTCACACGGCGTTTTCATCGCTTTTTTCACGATTTTAGGTTTTTGAACCGGTTCAACTGCCGATTTTGGTTTTATGCATTTAGCCGGAGAACCAGACATCGCCCGACACTTTTGACAACGGCATCGGATAGCCCGTGACCACCCGCATCCGAATCGGTCGGTTTTTGTGCCGGTCACACGGCGTTTTCATCGCTATTTTCACGATTTTAGGTTTTTGAACCGGTTCAACTGGCGTTTTTGGTTTTATGCATTTAGCCGGAGAACCAGACATCGCCCGACACTTTGGACAACGGAATTGGATTGCCCGTGAGGTCCCGCATCCGAATCGGTTGGTTTTTATGCCGGTCACACGGCGTTTTCATCGCTATTTTCACGATTTTAGGTTTTTGAACCGGTTCAACTGGCGTTTTTGGTTTTATGCATTTCGCCGGAGAACCAGACATCGCCCGACTTTTTTGACAACGGCATCGGATAGCCCGTGACCACCCGCATCCGAATCGGTTGGTTTTTGTGCCGGTCACACGGCGTTTTCATCGCTTTTTTCACGATTTTAGGTTTTTGAACCGGTTCAACTGGCGTTTTTGGTTTTATGCATTTCGCCGGAGAACCAGACATCGCCCGACTTTTTTGACAACGGCATCGGATAGCCCGTGACCACCCGCATCCGAATCGGTTGGATTTTGTGCCGGTCACACGGCGTTTTCATCGCTTTTTCACGATTTTAGGTTTTTGAGCCGGTTCAGCTGGCGTTTTTGGATTTATGCATTTCGCCGGAGAACCAGACATCGCCCGACTTTTTTGACAACGGATAGCCCGTGACCACCCGCATCCGAATCGATTGGTTTTTGTGCCAGTCACCCGGCGTTTTCATCGCTATTTTCACGATTTTAGGGTTTTGAACCGGTTCAACTGGCGTTTTTGGTTTTATGCATTTCGCCGGAGAACCAGACATCGCCTGACACTTTTGACAATGGAATCGGATAGCTCGTGACCACCCGCATCCGAATCGGTTGGTTTTTGTGCCGGTCACAAGGCGTTTTCATCACTTTTTTCACGATTTTAGGTTTTTGAACCGGTTCAACTGGCTTTTTTGGTTTTATGCACTTCGCCGGAGAACCAGACATCGCCCGACACTTTTGACAACGGAATCGGATAGCCTGTGAGCACTCGCATCCGAATCGGTTGGTTTTTGTGCCGGTCACAGGCGTTTTCATCGCTATTTACACGATTTAAGGTTTTTGAACCGGTTCAACTGGCGTTTTTGGTTTTATGCATTTAGCCGGAGAACCAGACATCGCCCGACACTTTTGACAACGGCATCGGATAGCCCGTGACCACCCGCATCCGAATCGGTCGGTTTTTGTGCCGGTCACACGGCGTTTTCATCGCTATTTTCACTATTTTAGGGTTTTGAACCGGTTCAACTGGCGTTTTTGGTTTTATACATTTCGCCGGAGAACCGAACACCGCCCGACTTTTTTGAAAACGGCATCGATTAGCCCGTGACCACCCGCATCCGAATCGGTTGGTTTTTGTGCCGGTCACAAGGCGTTTTCATCACTTTTTTCACGATTTTAGGTTTTTGAACCGGTTCAACTGGCTTTTTTGGTTTTATGCACTTCGCCGGAGAACCAGACATCGCCCGACACTTTTGACAACGGAATCGGATAGCCTGTGAGCACTCGCATCCGAATCGGTTGGTTTTTGTGCCGGTCACAGGCGTTTTCATCGCTATTTACACGATTTAAGGTTTTTGAACCGGTTCAACTGGCGTTTTTGGTTTTATGCATTTAGCCGGAGAACCAGACATCGCGCGGCACTTTTGACAACGGTATCGTATAGCCCGTGACAACCCGCATCCGAATCGGTTGGTTTTTGTGCCGGTCACACGGCGTTTTCATCGCTTTTTTCACGATTTTAGGTTTTTGAACCGGTTCTACTGGCGTTTTTGGTTTTATGCATTTAGCCGGAGAACCAGACATCGCTCGACACTTTTGACAACGGCATCGGATAGCCCGTGACCACCCGCATCCGAATCGGTCGGTTTTTGTGCCGGTCACACGGCGTTTTCATCGCTATTTTCACTATTTTAGGGTTTTGAACCGGTTCAACTGGCGTTTTTGGTTTTATACATTTCGCCGGAGAACCGAACACCGCCCGACTTTTTTGAAAACGGCATCGATTAGCCCGTGACCACCCGCATCCGAATCGGTCGGTTTTTGTGCCGGTCACACGGCGTTTTCATCGCTTTTTTCACGATTTTAGGTTTTTGAACCGGTTCAACTGGCTTTTTTGGTTTTATGCACTTCGCCGGAGAACCAGACATCGCCCGACACTTTTGACAACGGAATCGGATAGCCTGTGAGCACTCGCATCCGAATCGGTTGGTTTTTGTGCCGGTCACAGGCGTTTTCATCGCTATTTACACGATTTAAGGTTTTTGAACCGGTTCAACTGGCATTTTTGGTTTTATGCATTTAGCTGGAGAACCAGACATCGCCCGACACTTTTGACAACGGAATCGGATTGCCCGTGAGGTCCCGCATCCGAATCGGTTGGTTTTTGTGCCGGTCACACGGCGTTTTCATCGCTTTTTTCACGATTTTAGGTTTTTGAACCGGTTCTACTGGCGTTTATGTTTTATGCATTTCGCCGGAGATCCAGACATCGCCCGACTTTTTTGACAACGGAATCGGATAGCCCGTTAGCACCCGCATCCGAATCAGTTGGTTTTTGTGCCGGTCACACGGCGTTTTCATCGCTATTTTCACTATTTTAGGTTTTTGAACCGGTTCAACTGGCGTTTTTGGTTTTATGCATTTCGCCGGAGAACCAGACACCGCCCGACTTTTTTGACAACGGCATCGGATAGCCCGTGACCACCCGCATCCGAATCGGTTGGTTTTTGTGCCGGTCACACGGCGTTTTCATCGTTTTTTTCATGATTTGAGGTTTTTGAACCGGTTCAACTGGCATTTTTGGTTTTATGCATTTAGCTGGAGAACCAGACATCGCCCGACACTTTTGACAACGGAATCGGATATCCCGTGACCACCCGCATCCGAATCGGTTGGTTTTTGTGCCGGTCACACGGTTTTTTCATCGCTTTTTTCACGATTTTAGGTTTTTGAACCGGTTCAACTGGCGTTTTTGGTTTTATGCATTTAGCCGGAGAACCAGACATCGCCCGACACTTTTGACAACGGAATCGGATTGCCCATGAGGTCCCGCATCCGAATCAATTGGTTTTTGTGCCGGTCACACGATGTTTTCATCGCTTTTTTCACGATTTTAGGTTTTTGAACCGGTTCTACTGGCGTTTATGTTTTATGCATTTCGCCGGAGAACCAGACATCGCCCGACTTTTTTGACAACGGAATCGGATAGCCCGTTAGCACCCGCATCCGAATCAGTTGGTTTTTGTGCTGGTCACACGGCGTTTTCATCGCTATTTTCACTATTTTAGGTTTTTGAACCGGTTCAACTGGCGTTTTTGGTTTTATGCATTTCGCCGGAGAACCAGACATCGCCCGGCACTTTTGACAATGGAATCGGATAGCTCGTTAGCACCCGCATCCGAATCGGTTGGTTTTTGTGCCGGTCACACGGCGTTTTCATCGCTTTTTTCACGATTTTAGGTTTTAGAACCGGTTCTACTGGCGTTTATGTTTTATGCATTTCGCCGGAGAACCAGACATCGCCCGACTTTTTTGACAACGGAATCGGATAGCCCGTTAGCACCCGCATCCGAATCAGTTGGTTTTTGGACCGGTCACACGGCGTTTTCATCGCTTTTTTCACGATTTTAGGGTTTTGAACCGGTTCAACTGGCGTTTTTGGTTTTATGCATTTAGCCGTAGAACCAGACATCGCCCGACACTTTTGACAACGGCATCGGATAGCCCGTGAGCACCCGCATGGGAATCGTTTGGTTTTTGTGCCGGTCACACGGCGTTTTCATCGTTTTTTTCACGATTTTAGGTTTTTGAACCGGTTCAACTGGCATTTTTGGTTTTATGCATTTAGCTGGAGAACCAGACATCGCCCGACACTTTTGACAACGGAATCGGATTGCCCGTGAGGTCCCGCATCCGAATCGGTTGGTTTTTGTGCCGGTCACACGGCTTTTTCATCGCTTTTTTCACGATTTTAGGTTTTTGAACCGGTTCAACTGGCGTTTTTGGTTTTATGCATTTAGCCGGAGAACCAGACATCGCACGACACTTTTGACAACGGAATCGGATTGCCCGGGAGGTCCCGCATCCGAATCGGTTGGTTTTTAAGCCGGTCACACGGCGTTTTCATCGCTTTTTTCACGATTTTAGGTTTTTGAACCGGTTCAAGTGGCGTTTTTGGTTTTATGCATTTAGCCGGAGAACCAGACATCGCGCGGCACTTTTGACAATGGAATCGGATAGCTCGTTAGCACCCGCATCCGAATCGGTTGGTTTTTGTGCCGGTCACACGGCGTTTTCATCCCTTTTTTCACGATTTTAGGTTTTTGAACCGGTTCTACTGGCGTTTATGTTTTATTCATTTCGCCGGAGAACCAGACATCGCCCGACTTTTTTGACAACGGAATCGGATAGCCCGTTAGCACCCGCATCCGAATCAGTTGGTTTTTGTGCCGGTCACACGGCGTTTTCATCGCTATTTTCACTATTTTAGGTTTTTGAACCGGTTCAACTGGCGTTTTTGGTTTTATGCATTTCGCCGGAGAACCAGACACCGCCCGACTTTTTTGACAACGGCATCGGATAGCCCGTGACCACCCGCATCCGAATCGGTTGGTTTTTGTGCCGGTCACACGGCGTTTTCATCGTTTTTTTCATGATTTGAGGTTTTTGAACCGGTTCAACTGGCATTGTTGGTTTTATGCATTTAGCTGGAGAACCAGACATCGCCCGACACTTTTGACAACGGAATCGGATATCCCGTGACCACCCGCATCCGAATCGGTTGGTTTTTGTGCCGGTCACACGGTTTTTTCATCGCTTTTTTCACGATTTTAGGTTTTTGAACCGGTTAAACTGGCGTTTTTGGTTTTATGCATTTAGCCGGAGAACCAGACATCGCCCGACACTTTTGACAACGGAATCGGATTGCCCGTGAGGTCCCGCATCCGAATCAATTGGTTTTTGTGCCGGTCACACGATGTTTTCATCGCTTTTTTCACGATTTTAGGTTTTTGAACCGGTTCTACTGGCGTTTATGTTTTATGCATTTCGCCGGAGAACCAGACATCGCCCGACTTTTTTGACAACGGAATCGGATAGCCCGTTAGCACCCGCATCCGAATCAGTTGCTTTTTGTGCTGGTCACACGGCGTTTTCATCGCTATTTTCACTATTTTAGGTTTTTGAACCGGTTCAACTGGCGTTTTTGGTTTTATGCATTTCGCCGGAGAACCAGACATCGCGCGGCACTTTTGACAATGGAATCGGATAGCTCGTTAGCACCCGCATCCGAATCGGTTGGTTTTTGTGCCGGTCACACGGCGTTTTCATCGCTTTTTTCACGATTTTAGGTTTTAGAACCGGTTCTACTGGCGTTTATGTTTTATGCATTTCGCCGGAGAACCAGACATCGCCCGACTTTTTTGACAACGGAATCGGATAGCCCGTTAGCACCCGCATCCGAATCAGTTGGTTTTTGGACCGGTCACACGGCGTTTTCATCGCTTTTTTCACGATTTTAGGGTTTTGAACCGGTTCAACTGGCGTTTTTGGTTTTATGCATTTAGCCGTAGAACCAGACATCGCCCGACACTTTTGACAACGGCATCGGATAGCCCGTGAGCACCCGCATGGGAATCGTTTGGTTTTTGTGCCGGTCACACGGCGTTTTCATCGTTTTTTTCACGATTTTAGGTTTTTGAACCGGTTCAACTGGCATTTTTGGTTTTATGCATTTAGCTGGAGAACCAGACATCGCCCGACACTTTTGACAACGGAATCGGATTGCCCGTGAGGTCCCGCATCCGAATCGGTTGGTTTTTGTGCCGGTCACACGGCTTTTTCATCGCTTTTTTCACGATTTTAGGTTTTTGAACCGGTTCAACTGGCGTTTTTGGTTTTATGCATTTAGCCGGAGAACCAGACATCGCACGACACTTTTGACAACGGAATCGGATTGCCCGGGAGGTCCCGCATCCGAATCGGTTGGTTTTTAAGCCGGTCACACGGCGTTTTCATCGCTTTTTTCACGATTTTAGGTTTTTGAACCGGTTCAAGTGGCGTTTTTGGTTTTATGCATTTAGCCGGAGAACCAGACATCGCGCGGCACTTTTGACAATGGAATCGGATAGCTCGTTAGCACCCGCATCCGAATCGGTTGGTTTTTGTGCCGGTCACACGGCGTTTTCATCCCTTTTTTCACGATTTTAGGTTTTTGAACCGGTTCTACTGGCGTTTATGTTTTATTCATTTCGCCGGAGAACCAGACATCGCCCGACTTTTTTGACAACGGAATCGGATAGCCCGTTAGCACCCGCATCCGAATCAGTTGGTTTTTGTGCCGGTCACACGGCGTTTTCATCGCTATTTTCACTATTTTAGGTTTTTGAACCGGTTCAACTGGCGTTTTTGGTTTTATGCATTTAGCCGGAGAACCAGACATCGCCCGACACTTTTGACAATGGAATCTGATTGCCCGTGAGGTCCCGCATCCGAATCGGTTGGTTTTTGTGCCGGTCACACGGCCTTTTCATCGCTTTTTTCACGATTTTAGGTTTTTGAACTGGTTCAACTGGATTTTTTGGTTTTATGCATTTCGCCGGAGAACCAGACATCGCCCGACTTTTTTGACAACGGAATCGGATAGCCCGTGAGCACCCGCATGGGAATCGTTTGGTTTTTGTGCCGGTCACACGGCGTTTTCATCGCTTTTTTCACGATTTTAAGTTTTTGAACCGGTTCAACTGGCGTTTTTGGTTTTATGCATTTCGCCGGAGAACCAGACATCTTCCGACTTTTTTGACAACGGCATCGGATAGCACGTGACCACCCGCATCCGAATCGGTTTTGTTTTTGTGCCGGTCACACGTCGTTTTCATCGCTATTTTCACGATTTTAGGTTTTTGAACCGGTTCAACTGGCGTTTTTGGTTTTATGCATTTCGCCGGAGAACCAGACACCGCCTGACTTTTTTGACAACGGCATCGGATAGCCCGTGACCACCCGCATCCGAATCAGTTGGTTTTTGTGCCGGTCACACGGCGTTTTCATCGCTATTTTCACGATTTTAGGTTTTTGAACCGGTTCAACTGGCGTTTTTTCTTTTATGCATTTAGCCGGAGAACCAGACATCGCCCGACACTTTTGACAATGGAATCGGATTGCCCGTGAGGTCACGCATCCGAATCGGTTGGTTTTTGTGCCGGTCACACGTCGTTTTCATCGCTATTTTCACGATTTTAGGTTTTTGAACCGGTTCAACTGGCGATTTTGGTTTTATGCATTTCGCCGGAGAACCAGACACCGCCCGCCTTTTTTGACAACGGCATCGGATAGCCCGTGACCACCCGCATCCGAATCGGTTGGTTTTTGTGCCGGTCACACGGCGTTTTCATCGCTTTTTTCACGATTTTAGGTTTTTGAACCGGTTCAACTGGCGTTTTTGGTTTTATGCATTTAGCCGGAGAACCAGACATCGCCCGACACTTTTGACAACGGCATCGGATAGCCCGTGAGCACCCGCATGGGAATCGTTTGGTTTTTGTGCCGGTCACACGGCGTTTTCATCGTTTTTTTCATGATTTTAGGTTTTTGAACCGGTTCAACTGGCATTTTTGGTTTTATGCATTTAGCTGGAGAACCAGACATCGCCCGACACTTTTGACAACGGAATCGGATATCCCGTGACCACCCGCATCCGAATCGGTTGGTTTTTGTGCCGGTCACACGGCTTTTTCATCGCTTTTTTCACGATTTTAGGTTTTTGAACCGGTTCAACTGGCGTTTTTGGTTTTATGCATTTAGCCGGAGAACCAGACATCGCCCGACACTTTTGACAACGGAATCGGATTGCCCGTGAGGTCCCGCATCCGAATCGGTTGGTTTTTGTGCCGGTCACACGGCGTTTTCATCGCTTTTTTCACGATTTTAGGTTTTTGAACCGGTTCAACTGGCGTTTTTGGTTTTATGCATTTAGCCGGAGAACCAGACATCGCGCGGCAATTTTGACAATGGAATCGGATAGCTCGTTAGCACCCGCATCCGAATCGGTTGGTTTTTGTGCCGGTCACACGGCGTTTTCATCGCTTTTTTTCACGATTTTAGGTTTTTGAACCGGTTCTACTGGCGTTTATGTTTTATGCATTTCGCCGGAGAACCAGATATCGCCCGACTTTTTTGACAACGGAATCGGATAGCCCGTGACCACCCGCATCCGAATCGGTTGGTTTTTGTGCCGGTCACACGGCGTTTTCATCGCTTCTTTCACGATTTTAGGGTTTTGAACCGGTTCAACTGGCGTTTTTGGTTTTATGCATTTAGCCGGAGAACCAGACATCGCCCGACACTTTTGACAACGGCATCGGATAGCCCGTGAGCACCCGCATGGGAATCGTTTGGTTTTTGTGCCGGTCACACGGCGTTTTCATCGTTTTTTTCATGATTTTAGGTTTTTGAACCGGTTCAACTGGCATTTTTGGTTTTATGCATTTAGCTGGAGAACCAGACATCGCACGACACTTTTGACAACAGAATCGGATTGCCCGTGAGGTCCCGCATCCGAATCGGTTGGTTTTTGTGCCGGTCACACGGCTTTTTCATCGCTTTTTTCACGATTTTAGGTTTTTGAACCGGTTCAACTGGCGTTTTTGGTTTTATGCATTTAGCCGGAGAACCAGACATCGCCCGACACTTTTGACAACGGAATCGGATTGCCCGTGACGTCCCGCATCCGAATCGGGTGGTTTTTAAGCCGGTCACACGGCGTTTTCATCGCTTTTTTCACGATTTTAGGTTTTTGAACCGGTTCAACTGGCGTTTTTGGTTTTATGCATTTAGCCGGAGAACCAGACATCGCGCGGCACTTTTGACAATGGAATCGGATAGCTCGTTAGCACCCGCATCCGAATCGGTTGGCTTTTGTGCCGGTCACACGGCGTTTTCATCACTTTTTTCACGATTTTAGGTTTTTGAACCGGTTCTACTGGCGTTTATGTTTTATGCATTTCGCCGGAGAACCAGACATTGCCCGACTTTTTTGACAACGGAATCGGATAGCCCGTTAGCACCCGCATCCGAATCAGTTGGCTTTTGTGCCAGTCACACGGCGTTTTCATCGCTATTTTCACTATTTTAGGTTTTTGAACCGGTTCAACTGGCGTTTTTGGTTTTATGCATTTCGCCGGAGAACCAGACACCGCCCGACTTTTTTGACAACGGCATCGGATAGCCCGTGACCACCCGCATCCGAATCGGTCGGTTTTTGTGCCGGTCACACGGCGTTTTCATCGCTTTTTTCACGATTTTAGGTTTTTGAACCGGTTCAACTGGCGTTTTTGGTTTTATGCATTTAGCCGGAGAACCAGACATCGCCCGACACTTTTGACAACGGCATCGGATAGCCCGTGAGCACCCGCATGGGAATCGTTTGGTTTTTGTGCCGGTCACACGGCGTTTTCATCGTTTTTTCATGATTTTAGGTTTTTGAACCGGTTCAACTGGCATTTTTGGTTTTATGCATTTAGCTGGCGAACCAGACATCGCCCGACACTTTTGACAACGGAATCGGATATCCCGTGACCACCCGCATCCGAATCGGTTGGTTTTTGTGCCGGTCACACGGCTTTTTCATCGCTTTTTTCACGATTTTAGGTTTTTGAACCGGTTCAACTGGCGTTTTTGGTTTTATGCATTTAGCCGGAGAACCAGACATCGCCCGACACTTTTGACAACGGAATCGGATTGCCCGTGAGGTCCCGCATCCGAATCGGTTGGTTTTTGTGCATGTCACACGGCGTTTTCATCGCTTTTTTCACGATTTTAGGTTTTTGAACCGGTTCAACTGGCGTTTTTGGTTTTATGCATTTCGCCGGAGAACCAGACTTCGCCCGACTTTTTTGACAACGGCATCGGATAGCCCGTGACAACCCGCATCCGAATCGGTTGGTTTTTGTGCTGGTCACACGGCGGTTTCATCGCTTTTTTCACGATTTTAGGTTTTTGAACCGGTTCAACTGGCGTTTTTGGTTTTATGCATTTAGCCGGAGAACCAGACATCGCACGACACTTTTGACAACGGAATCGGATTGCCCGTGACGTCCCGCATCCGAATCGGTTGGTTTTTAAGCCGGTCACACGGCGTTTTCATCGCTTTTTTCACGATTTTAGGTTTTTGAACCGGTTCAACTGGCGTTTTTGGTTTTATGCATTTAGCCGGAGAACCAGACATCGCGCGGCACTTTTGACAATGGAATCGGATAGCTCGTTAGCACCCGAATCCGAATCGGTTGGCTTTTGTGCCGGTCACACGGCGTTTTCATCACTTTTTTCACGATTTTAGGTTTTTGAACCGGTTCTACTGGCGTTTATGTTTTATGCATTTCGCCGGAGAACCAGACATTGCCCGACTTTTTTGACAACGGAATCGGATAGCCCGTTAGCACCCGCATCCGAATCAGTTGGTTTTTGTGCCGGTCACACGGCGTTTTCATCGCTATTTTCACTATTTTAGGTTTTTGAACCGGTTCAACTGGCGTTTTTGGTTTTATGCATTTCGCCGGAGAACCAGACACCGCCCGACTTTTTTGACAACGGCATCGGATAGCCCGTGACCACCCGCATCCGAATCGGTCGGTTTTTGTGCCGGTCACACGGCGTTTTCATCGCTTTTTTCACGATTTTAGGTTTTTGAACCGGTTCAACTGGCGTTTTTGGTTTTATGCATTTAGCCGGAGAACCAGACATCGCCCGACACTTTTGACAACGGCATCGGATAGCCCGTGAGCACCCGCATGGGAATCGTTTGGTTTTTGTGCCGGTCACACGGCGTTTTCATCGTTTTTTCATGATTTTAGGTTTTTGAACCGGTTCAACTGGCATTTTTGGTTTTATGCATTTAGCTGGCGAACCAGACATCGCCCGACACTTTTGACAACGGAATCGGATATCCCGTGACCACCCGCATCCGAATCGGTTGGTTTTTGTGCCGGTCACACGGCTTTTTCATCGCTTTTTTCACGATTTTAGGTTTTTGAACCGGTTCAACTGGCGTTTTTGGTTTTATGCATTTAGCCGGAGAACCAGACATCGCCCGACACTTTTGACAACGGAATCGGATTGCCCGTGAGGTCCCGCATCCGAATCGGTTGGTTTTTGTGCATGTCACACGGCGTTTTCATCGCTTTTTTCACGATTTTAGGTTTTTGAACCGGTTCAACTGGCGTTTTTGGTTTTATGCATTTCGCCGGAGAACCAGACATCGCCCGACTTTTTTGACAACGGCATCGGATAGCCCGTGACAACCCGCATCCGAATCGGTTGGTTTTTGTGCTGGTCATACGGCGTTTTCATCGCTATTTTCACGATTTTAGGATTCTGAACCGGTTCAATTGGCGTTTTTGGTTTTATGCATTTAGCCGGAGAACCAGACATCGCCCGACACTTTTGACAACGGAATCGGATTGCCCGTGACGTCCCGCATCCGAATCGGTTGGTTTTTAAGCCGGTCACACGGCGTTTTCATCGCTTTTTTCACGATTTTAGGTTTTTGAACCGGTTCAACTGGCGTTTTTGGTTTTATGCATTTAGCCGGAGAACCAGACATCGCGCGGCACTTTTGACAATGGAATCGGATAGCTCGTTAGCACCCGCATCCGAATCGGTTGGCTTTCGTGCCGGTCATACGGCGTTTTCATCACTTTTTTCACGATTTTAGGTTTTTGAACCGGTTCTACTGGCGTTTATGTTTTATGCATTTCGCCGGAGAACCAGACATTGCCCGACTTTTTTGACAACGGAATCGGATAGCCCGTTAGCACCCGCATCCGAATCAGTTGGTTTTTGTGCCGGTCACACGGCGTTTTCATCGCTATTTTCACTATTTTAGGTTTTTGAACCGGTTCAACTGGCGTTTTTGGTTTTATGCATTTCGCCGGAGAACCAGACACCGCCCGACTTTTTTGACAACGGCATCGGATAGCCCGTGACCACCCGCATCCGAATCGGTTGGTTTTTGTGCTGGTCATACGGCGTTTTCATCGCTATTTTCACGATTTTAGGATTCTGAACCGGTTCAATTGGCGTTTTTGGTTTTATGCATTTAGCCGGAGAACCAGACATCGCCCGACACTTTTGACAACGGAATCGGATTGCCCGTGACGTCCCGCATCCGAATCGGTTGGTTTTTAAGCCGGTCACACGGCGTTTTCATCGCTTTTTTCACGATTTTAGGTTTTTGAACCGGTTCAACTGGCGTTTTTGGTTTTATGCATTTAGCCGGAGAACCAGACATCGCGCGGCACTTTTGACAATGGAATCGGATAGCTCGTTAGCACCCGCATCCGAATCGGTTGGCTTTCGTGCCGGTCATACGGCGTTTTCATCACTTTTTTCACGATTTTAGGTTTTTGAACCGGTTCTACTGGCGTTTATGTTTTATGCATTTCGCCGGAGAACCAGACATTGCCCGACTTTTTTGACAACGGAATCGGATAGCCCGTTAGCACCCGCATCCGAATCAGTTGGTTTTTGTGCCGGTCACACGGCGTTTTCATCGCTATTTTCACTATTTTAGGTTTTTGAACCGGTTCAACTGGCGTTTTTGGTTTTATGCATTTAGCCGGAGAACCAGACATCGCCCGACACTTTTGACAACGGCATCGGATAGCCCGTGAGCACCCGCATGGGAATCGTTTGGTTTTTGTGCCGGTCACACGGCGTTTTCATCGTTTTTTCATGATTTTAGGTTTTTGAACCGGTTCAACTGGCATTTTTGGTTTTATGCATTTAGCTGGCGAACCAGACATCGCCCGACACTTTTGACAACGGAATCGGATATCCCGTGACCACCCGCATCCGAATCGGTTGGTTTTTGTGCCGGTCACACGGCTTTTTCATCGCTTTTTTCACGATTTTAGGTTTTTGAACCGGTTCAACTGGCGTTTTTGGTTTTATGCATTTAGCCGGAGAACCAGACATCGCCCGACACTTTTGACAACGGAATCGGATTGCCCGTGAGGTCCCGCATCCGAATCGGTTGGTTTTTGTGCATGTCACACGGCGTTTTCATCGCTTTTTTCACGATTTTAGGTTTTTGAACCGGTTCAACTGGCGTTTTTGGTTTTATGCATTTCGCCGGAGAACCAGACATCGCCCGACTTTTTTGACAACGGCATCGGATAGCCCGTGACAACCCGCATCCGAATCGGTTGGTTTTTGTGCTGGTCACACGGCGTTTTCATCGCTTTTTTCACGATTTTAGGTTTTTGAACCGGTTCAACTGGCGTTTTTGGTTTTATGCATTTAGCCGGAGAACCAGACATCGCACGACACTTTTGACAACGGAATCGGATTGCCCGTGAGGTCCCGCATCCGAATCGGTTGGTTTTTAAGCCGGTCACACGGCGTTTTCATCGCTATTTTCACTATTTTAGGTTTTTGAACCGGTTCAACTGGCGTTTTTGGTTTTATGCATTTCGCCGGAGAACCAGACATCGCCCGACTTTTTTGACAACGGCATCGGATAGCCCGTGACAACCCGCATCCGAATCGGTTGGTTTTTGTGCTGGTCACACGGCGTTTTCATCGCTTTTTTCACGATTTTAGGTTTTTGAACCGGTTCAACTGGCGTTTTTGGTTTTATGCATTTAGCCGGAGAACCAGACATCGCCCGACACTTTTGACAACGGCATCGGATAGCCCGTGAGCACCCGCATGGGAATCGTTTGGTTTTTGTGCCGGTCACACGGCGTTTTCATCGTTTTTTCATGATTTTAGGTTTTTGAACCGGTTCAACTGGCATTTTTGGTTTTATGCATTTAGCTGGCGAACCAGACATCGCCCGACACTTTTGACAACGGAATCGGATATCCCGTGACCACCCGCATCCGAATCGGTTGGTTTTTGTGCCGGTCACACGGCTTTTTCATCGCTTTTTTCACGATTTTAGGTTTTTGAACCGGTTCAACTGGCGTTTTTGGTTTTATGCATTTAGCCGGAGAACCAGACATCGCCCGACACTTTTGACAACGGAATCGGATTGCCCGTGAGGTCCCGCATCCGAATCGGTTGGTTTTTGTGCATGTCACACGGCGTTTTCATCGCTTTTTTCACGATTTTAGGTTTTTGAACCGGTTCAACTGGCGTTTTTGGTTTTATGCATTTCGCCGGAGAACCAGACATCGCCCGACTTTTTTGACAACGGCATCGGATAGCCCGTGACAACCCGCATCCGAATCGGTTGGTTTTTGTGCTGGTCATACGGCGTTTTCATCGCTATTTTCACGATTTTAGGATTCTGAACCGGTTCAATTGGCGTTTTTGGTTTTATGCATTTAGCCGGAGAACCAGACATCGCCCGACACTTTTGACAACGGAATCGGATTGCCCGTGACGTCCCGCATCCGAATCGGGTGGTTTTTAAGCCGGTCACACGGCGTTTTCATCGCTTTTTTCACGATTTTAGGTTTTTGAACCGGTTCAACTGGCGTTTTTGGTTTTATGCATTTAGCCGGAGAACCAGACATCGCGCGGCACTTTTGACAATGGAATCGGATAGCTCGTTAGCACCCGCATCCGAATCGGTTGGCTTTCGTGCCGGTCATACGGCGTTTTCTTCACTTTTTTCACGATTTTAGGTTTTTGAACCGGTTCTACTGGCGTTTATGTTTTATGCATTTCGCCGGAGAACCAGACATTGCCCGACTTTTTTGACAACGGAATCGGATAGCCCGTTAGCACCCGCATCCGAATCAGTTGGTTTTTGTGCCGGTCACACGGCGTTTTCATCGCTATTTTCACTATTTTAGGTTTTTGAACCGGTTCAACTGGCGTTTTTGGTTTTATGCATTTCGCCGGAGAACCAGACACCGCCCGACTTTTTTGACAACGGCATCGGATAGCCCGTGACCACCCGCATCCGAATCGGTCGGTTTTTGTGCCGGTCACACGGCGTTTTCATCGCTTTTTTCACGATTTTAGGTTTTTGAACCGGTTCAACTGGCGTTTTTGGTTTTATGCATTTAGCCGGAGAACCAGACATCGCCCGATACTTTTGACAACGGCATCGGATAGCCCGTGAGCACCCGCATGGGAATCGTTTGGTTTTTGTGCCGGTCACACGGCGTTTTCATCGTTTTTTCATGATTTTAGGTTTTTGAACCGGTTCAACTGGCATTTTTGGTTTTATGCATTTAGCTGGCGAACCAGACATCGCCCGACACTTTTGACAACGGAATCGGATATCCCGTGACCACCCGCATCCGAATCGGTTGGTTTTTGTGCCGGTCACACGGCTTTTTCATCGCTTTTTTCACGATTTTAGGTTTTTGAACCGGTTCAACTGGCGTTTTTGGTTTTATGCATTTAGCCGGAGAACCAGACATCGCCCGACACTTTTGACAACGGAATCGGATTGCCCGTGAGGTCCCGCATCCGAATCGGTTGGTTTTTGTGCATGTCACACGGCGTTTTCATCGCTTTTTTCACGATTTTAGGTTTTTGAACCGGTTCAACTGGCGTTTTTGGTTTTATGCATTTCGCCGGAGAACCAGACATCGCCCGACTTTTTTGACAACGGCATCGGATAGCCCGTGACAACCCGCATCCGAATCGGTTGGTTTTTGTGCTGGTCACACGGCGTTTTCATCGCTTTTTTCACGATTTTAGGTTTTTGAACCGGTTCAACTGGCGTTTTTGGTTTTATGCATTTAGCCGGAGAACCAGACATCGCACGACACTTTTGACAACGGAATCGGATTGCCCGTGAGGTCCCGCATCCGAATCGGTTGGTTTTTAAGCCGGTCACACGGCGTTTTCATCGCTTTTTTCACGATTTTAGGTTTTTGAAGCGGTTCAACTGGCGTTTTTGGTTTTATGCATTTAGCCGGAGAACCAGACATCGCGCGGCACTTTTGACAACGGAAACGGATAGCTCGTTAGCACCCGCATCCGAATCGGTTGGCTTTTGTGCCGGTCACACGGCGTTTTCATCACTTTTTTCACGATTTTAGGTTTTTGAACCGGTTCTACTGGCGTTTATGTTTTATGCATTTCGCCGGAGAACCAGACATTGCCCGACTTTTTTGACAACGGAATCGGATAGCCCGTTAGCACCCGCATCCGAATCAGTTGGTTTTTGTGCCGGTCACACGGCGTTTTCATCGCTATTTTCACTATTTTAGGTTTTTGAACCGGTTCAACTGGCGTTTTTGGTTTTATGCATTTCGCCGGAGAACCAGACACCGCCCGACTTTTTTGACAACGGCATCGGATAGCCCGTGACCACCCGCATCCGAATCGGTCGGTTTTTGTGCCGGTCACACGGCGTTTTCATCGCTTTTTTCACGATTTTAGGTTTTTGAACCGGTTCAACTGGCGTTTTTGGTTTTATGCATTTAGCCGGAGAACCAGACATCGCCCGACACTTTTGACAACGGCATCGGATAGCCCGTGAGCACCCGCATGGGAATCGTTTGGTTTTTGTGCCGGTCACACGGCGTTTTCATCGTTTTTTCATGATTTTAGGTTTTTGAACCGGTTCAACTGGCGTTTTTGGTTTTATGCATTTAGCCGGAGAACCAGACATCGCCCGACACTTTTGACAACGGAATCGGATAGCCCGTAAGCACCCGCATCCGAATCGGTTGGTTTTTGTGCCGGTCACACGGCTTTTTCATCGCTTTTTTCACGATTTTAGGTTTTTGAACCGGTTCAACTGGCGTTTTTGGTTTTATGCATTTAGCCGGAGAACCAGACATCGCCCGACACTTTTGACAACGGAATCGGATTGCCCGTGAGGTCCCGCATCCGAATCGGTTGGTTTTTGTGCATGTCACACGGCGTTTTCACCGCTTTTTTCACGATTTTAGGTTTTTGAACCGGTTCAACTGGCGTTTTTGGTTTTATGCATTTCGCCGGAGAACCAGACATCGCCCGACTTTTTTGACAACGGCATCGGATAGCCCGTGACAACCCGCATCCGAATCGGTTGGTTTTTGTGCTGGTCACACGGCGTTTTCATCGCTATTTTCACGATTTTAGGATTCTGAACCGGTTCAATTGGCGTTTTTGGTTTTATGCATTTAGCCGGAGAACCAGACATCGCCCGACACTTTTGACAACGGAATCGGATAGCCCGTAAGCACCCGCATCCGAATCGGTTGGTTTTTGTGCCGGTCACACGGCGTTTTCATCGCTTTTTTCACGATTTTAGGTTTTTGAACCGGTTCAACTGGCGTTTGTGGTTTTATGCATTTAGCCGGAGAACCAGACATCGCGCGGCACTTTTGACAATGGAATCGGATAGCTCGTTAGCACCCGCATCCGAATCGGTTGGTTTTTGTGCCGGTCACACGGCGTTTTCATCGCTTTTTTCACGATTTTAGGTTTTTGAACCGGTTCTACTGGCGTTTATGTTTTATGCATTCAGCCGGAGAACCAGACATCGCCCGACACTTTTGACAATGGAATCGGATTGCCCGTGAGGTCCCGCATCCGAATCGGTTGGTTTTTGTGCCGGTCACACGGCGTTTTCATCGCTTTTTTCACGATTTTAGGTTTTTGAACCGGTTCAACTGGCGTTTTTGGTTTTATGCATTTAGCCGGAGAACCAGACATCGCCCGACACTTTTGACAACGGCATCGGATAGCCCGTGAGCACCCGCATGGGAATCGTTTGGTTTTTGTGCCGGTCACACGGCGTTTTCATAGCTTTTTTCACGATTTTAAGTTTTTGAACCGGTTCAACTGGCGTTTTTGGTTTTATGCATTTCGCCGGAGAACCAGACATCTTCCGACTTTTTTGACAACGGCATCGGATAGCCCGTGACCACCCGCATCCGAATCGGTTTGGTTTTTGTGCCGGTCACACGTCGTTTTCATCGCTATTTTCACGATTTTAGGTTTTTGAACCGGTTCAACTGGCGTTTTTGGTTTTATGCATTTCGCCGGAGAACCAGACACCGCCCGACTTTTTTGACAACGGCATCGGATAGCCCGTGACCACCCGCATCCGAATCGGTTGGTTTTTGTGCCGGTCACACCGCGTTTTCATCGCTATTTTCACGATTTTAGGTTTTTGAACCGGTTCAACTGGCGTTTTTTCTTTTATGCATTTAGCCGGAGAACCAGACATCGCCCGACACTTTTGACAATGGAATCGGATTGCCCGTGAGGTCACGCATCCGAATCGGTTGGTTTTTGTGCCGGTCACACGTCGTTTTCATCGCTATTTTCACGATTTTAGGTTTTTGAACCGGTTCAACTGGCGTTTTTGGTTTTATGCATTTCGCCGGAGAACCAGACACCGCCCGACTTTTTTGACAACGGCATCGGATAGCCCGTGACCACCCGCATCCGAATCGGTTGGTTTTTGTGCCGGTCACACGGCGTTTTCATCGCTTTTTTCACGATTTTAGGTTTTTGAACCGGTTCAACTGGCGTTTTTGGTTTTATGCATTTAGCCGGAGAACCAGACATCGCCCGGCTTTTTTGTGAACGGAATCGGATAGCTCGTTAGCACCCGCATCCGAATCGATTGGTTTTTGTGCCGGTCACACAGCGTTTTCATCGCTTTTTTCACGATTTGAGGTTTTTGAACCGGTTCAACTGGCGTTTTTGGTTTTATGCATTTCGCCGGAGAACCAGACATCGCCCGACTTTTTTGACAACGGCATCGGATAGCCCGTGACCACCCGCATCCGAATCGGTTTGGTTTTTGTGCCGGTCACACGGCGTTTTCATCGCTTTTTTCACGATTTTAAGTTTTTGAACCGGTTCAACTGGCGTTTTTGGTTTTATGCATTTCGCCGGAGAACCAGACATCTTCCGACTTTTTTGACAACGGCATCGGATAGCCCGTGACCATCCGCATCCGAATCGGTTGATTTTTGTGCCGGTCACACGGCGTTTTCATCGCTTTTTTCACGATTTTAGGTTTTTGAACCGGTTCAACTGGCGTTTTTGGTTTTATGCATTTAGCCGGAGAACCAGACATCGCCCGGCTCTTTTGAGAACGGAATCGGATAGCTCGTTAGCACCCGCATCCGAATCGGTTGGTTTTTGTGCCGGTCACACGGCGTTTTCATCGCTTTTTTCACGATTTTAGGTTTTTGAACCGGTTCAACTGCCATTTTTGGCTTTATGCATTTAGCCGAAGAACCAGACATCGCCCGACACTTTTGACAACGGAATCGGATAGCCCGTGAGCACCCGCATCCGAATCGATTGGTTTTTGTGCCGGTCACACGGCGTTTTCATCGCTTTTTTCACGATTTTAGGTTTTTGAACCGGTTCAGCTGGCGTTTTTGGTTTTATGCATTTCGCCAGAGAACCAGACATCGCCCGACACTTTTGACAACGGAATCGGATAGCCCGTGAGCATCCGCATCCGATTCAGTTTGTTTTTGTGCCGGTCACACGGCGTTTTCATCGTTATTTTCACTATTTTAGGTTTTTGAACCGGTTCAACTGGCGTTTTTGGTTTTATGCATTTAGCCGGAGAACCAGACATCGCGCGGCACTTTTGACAACGGAATCGGATAGCTCGTTATCACCCGCATCCGAATCGGTTGATTTTTGTGCCGGTCACACGGCGTTTTCATCACTTTTTTCACGATTTTAGGTTTTTGAACCGGTTCAACTGGCGTTTTTGGTTTTATGCATTTAGCCGGAAAACCAGACATCGCCCGGCACTTTTGAGAACGGAATCGGATAGCTCGTTAGCACCCGCATCCGAATCGGTTGGTTTTTGTGCCGGTCACACAGCGTTTTCATCGCTTTTTTCACGATTTTAGGTTTTTGAACCGGTTCAACTGCCATTTTTGGTTTTATGCATTTAGCCGGAGAACCAGACATCGCCCGACTTTTTTGACAACGGAATCGGATAGCCCATTAGCACCCGCATCTGAATCAGTTGGTTTTTGTGCCGGTCACACGGCGTTTTCATCGTTTTTTTCATGATTTTAGGTTTTTGAAACGGTTCAACTGGCGTTTTTGGCTTTATGCATTTAGCCGAAGAATCAGAAATCACCCGGCTATTTTGTGAACGGAATCGGATAGCTCGTTAGCACCCGCATCCGAATCGGTTGGTTTTTGTGCCGGTCACACGGCGTTTTCATCGCTTTTTTCACGATTTTAGGTTTTTAACCGGTTCAACTGGCGTTTTTGGTTTTATGTATTTAGCCGGAGAACCAGACATCGCCCGACACTTTTGACAACGGAATCGGATATCTGTGACCACCCGCATCCGAATCGGTTGGTTTTTGTGCCGGTCACACGGCGTTTTCATCGCTATTTTCACGATTTTAGGTTTTTGAACCGGTTCAACTGGCGTTTTTGGTTTTATGAATTTAGCCGGAGAACCAGACATCGCCCGACACTTTTGACAACGGAATCGGATAGCCCGTGAGCACCCGCATCCGAATCGGTTGGTTTTTGTGCCGGTCACACGGCGTTTTCATTGCTTTTTTCACGATTTTAGGTTTTTGAACCGGTTCAACTGGCGTTTGTGGTTTTATGCATTTAGCCGGAGAACCAGACATCGCCCGGCACTTTTGTGAACGGAATCGGATAGCTCGTTAGCACCCGCATCCGCATCGGTTGGTTTTTGTGCCGGTCACACGGCGTTTTCATCGCTTTTTTCACGATTTTAGGTTTTTGAACCGGTTCAGCTGGCGTTTTTGGTTTTATGCATTTCGCCAGAGAACCAGACATCGCCCGACACTTTTGACAACGGAATCGGATAGCCCGTGAGCATCCGCATCCGATTCAGTTTGTTTTTGTGCCGAACACACGGCGTTTTCATCGCTTTTTTGACGATTTTAGGTTTTTGAACCGGTTCTACTGCCGTTTTGGTTTTATGCATTTCGCCGGAGAACCAGACATCGCCCGACTTTTTTGACAACGGAATCGGATAGCCCGTTAGCACCTGCATCCGAGTCAGTTGGTTTTTGTGCCGGTCACACGGCGTTTTCATCGCTATTTTCGCTATTTTAGGTTTTTGAACCGGTTCAACTGGCGTTTTTGGTTTTATGCATTTAGCCGGAGAATCAGACATCGCGCGGCACTTTTGACAACGGAATCGGATAGCTCGTTAGCACCCGCATCCGAATCGGTTGGTTTTTGTGCCGGTCACACGGCGTTTTCATCCTTTTTTTTCATTATTTTAGATTTTTGAACCGGTTCAACTGGCGTTTTTGGTTTTATGCATTTAGCCGGAGAACCAGACATCGCCCGACACTTTTGACAACGGAATCGGATAGTCCGTGAGCACCCGCATCCGAATCGGTTGGTTTTTGTGCCGGTCACACGGCGTTTTCATCGCTTTTTTCACGATTTTAGGTTTTTGAACCGGTTCAACTGGCGTTTGTGGTTTTATGCATTTAGCCGGAGAACCAGACATCGCCCGGCACTTTTGTGAACGGAATCGGATAGCTCGTTAGCACCCGCATCCGCATCGGTTGGTTTTTGTGCCGGTCACACGGCGTTTTCATCGCTTTTTTCACTATTTTAGGTTTTTGAACCGGTTCTACTGGCGTTTTGGTTTTATGCATTTAGCCGGAGAACCAGACATCGCCCGGCACTTTTGTGAACGGAATCGGATAGCTCGTTAGCACCCGCATCCGAATCGGTTGGTGTTTGTGCCGGTCACACGGCGTTTTCATCGCTTTTTTCACGATTTTAGGTTTTTGAACCGGTTCAGCTGGCGTTTTACGTTTTATGCATTTCGCCAGAGAATCAGACATCGCCCGACACTTTTGACAACGGAATCGGATATCTGTGACCACCCGCATCCGAATCGGTTGGTTTTTGTGCCGGTCACACGGCGTTTTCATCGCTATTTTCACGATTATAGGTTTTTGAACCGGTTCAACTGGCGTTTTTGGTTTTATGAATTTAGCCGGAGAACCAGACATCGCCCGACACTTTTGACAACGGAATCGGATAGCCCGTGAGCACCCGCATCCGAATCGGTTGGTGATTGTGCCGGTCACACGGCGTTTTCATTGCTTTTTTCACGATTTTAGGTTTTTGAACCGGTTCAACTGGCGTTTGTGGTTTTATGCATTTAGCCGGAGAACCAGACATCGCCCGGCACTTTTGTGAACGGAATCGGATAGCTCGTTAGCACCCGCATCCGCATCGGTTGGTTTTTGTGCCGGTCACACGGCGTTTTCATCGCTTTTTTCACGATTTTAGGTTTTTGAACCGGTTCAGCTGGCGTTTTTGGTTTTATGCATTTCGCCAGAGAACCAGACATCGCCCGACACTTTTGACAACGGAATCGGATAGCCCGTGAGCATCCGCATCCGATTCAGTTTGTTTTTGTGCCGGTCACACGGCGTTTCCATCGCTTTTTTGACGATTTTAGGTTTTTGAACCGGTTCTACTGCCGTTTTGGTTTTATGCATTTAGCCGGAGAACCAGACATCGCCCGACTTTTTTGACAACGGAATCGGATAGCCCGTTAGCACCCGCATCCGAGTCAGTTGGTTTTTGTGCCGGTCACACGGCGTTTTCATCGCTATTTTCGCTATTTTAGGTTTTTGAACCGGTTCAACTGGCGTTTTTGGTTTTATGCATTTAGCCGGAGAATCAGACATCGCGCGGCACTTTTGACAACGGAATCGGATAGCTCGTTAGCACCCGCATCCGAATCGGTTGGTTTTTGTGCCGGTCACACGGCGTTTTCATCCTTTTTTTTCATTATTTTAGATTTTTGAACCGGTTCAACTGGCGTTTTTGGTTTTATGCATTTAGCCGGAGAACCAGACATCGCCCGACACTTTTGACAACGGAATCGGATAGTCCGTGAGCACCCGCATCCGAATCGGTTGGTTTTTGTGCCGGTCACACGGCGTTTTCATCGCTTTTTTCACGATTTTAGGTTTTTGAACCGGTTCAACTGGCGTTTGTGGTTTTATGCATTTAGCCGGAGAACCAGACATCGCCCGGCACTTTTGTGAACGGAATCGGATAGCTCGTTAGCACCCGCATCCGCATCGGTTGGTTTTTGTGCCGGTCACACGGCGTTTTCATCGCTTTTTTCACTATTTTAGGTTTTTGAACCGGTTCTACTGGCGTTTTGGTTTTATGCATTTAGCCGGAGAACCAGACATCGCCCGGCACTTTTGTGAACGGAATCGGATAGCTCGTTAGCACCCGCATCCGAATCGGTTGGTGTTTGTGCCGGTCACACGGCGTTTTCATCGCTTTTTTCACGATTTTAGGTTTTTGAACCGGTTCAGCTGGCGTTTTACGTTTTATGCATTTCGCCAGAGAATCAGACATCGCCCGACACTTTTGACAACGGAATCGGATAGCCCGTGAGCATCCGCATCCGATTCGGTTGGTTTTTTGTGCCGGTCACACGGCGTTTTCATCGCTTTTTTGACGATTTTAGGTTTTTGAACCGGTTCTACTGGCGTTTTGGTTTTATGCATTTCACCGGAGAACCAGACATCGCCCGACACTTTTGACAACGGAATCGGATAGCCCGTGAGCACCCACATCCGAATCGGTTGGTTTTTGTGCCGGTCACACGGCGTTTTCATCGCTTTTTTGACGATTTTAGGTTTTTGAACACGTTCAACTGGCGTTTTTGGTTTTATGCATTTAGCCGGAGAACCAGACATCGCCCGACACTTTTGACAACGGAATCGGATAGCTCGTTAGCACCCGCATCCGAATCGGTTGGTTTTTGTGCCGGTCACACAGCGTTTTCATCGCTTTTGTCACGATTTTAGGTTTTTGAACCGGTTCAGCTGGCGTTTTACGTTTTATGCATTTCGCCAGAGAACCAGACATCGTCCGACTTTTTTGACAACGGAATCGGATAGCCCGTTAGCACTCGCATCCGAATCGGTTAGCTTTTGTGCCGGTCACACGGCGTTTTCATCGCTTTTTCACGATTTTAGGTTTTTGAACCGGTTCAACTGGCGTGTTTTTGGTTTTATGCATTTAGCCGGAGAACCAGACATCGCCCGACTTTTTAGACAACGGCATCGGATAGCCCGTGACCACCCGCATCCGAATCGGTTGGTTTTTGTGCCGGTCACACGGCGTTTTCATCGCTTTTTTACGATTTTAGGTTTTTGAACCGGTTCAACTGGCGTTTTTGGTTTTATGCATTTAGCCGGAGAACCAGACATCGCCCGACACTTTTGACAACGGAATCGGATAGCTCGTTAGCACCCGCATCCGAATCGGTTGGTTTTTGTGCTGGTCACACGGCGTTTTCATCGCTTTTGTCACGATTTTAGGTTTTTGAACCGGTTCAGCTGGCGTTTTACGTTTTATGCATTTCGCCAGAGAACCAGACATCGCCCGACACTTTTGACAACGGAATCGGATAGCCCGTGAGCACCCGCATCCGAATCGATTAGCTTTTGTGCCGGTCACACGGTGTTTTCATCGTTTTTTTACGATTTTAGGATTTTAACCGGTTCAACTGGCGTGTTTTTGGTTTTATGCATTTAGCCGGAGAACCAGACATCGCCCGACTTTTTTGACAACGGCATCGGATAGCTCGTGACCACCCGCATGCGAATCGGTTGGTTTTTGTGCCGGTCACACGGTGTTTTCATCGCTTTTTTGACGATTTTAGGTTTTTGAACCGGTTTACCTGGCGTTTGTGGTTTTATGCATTTAGCCGGAGAACCAGACATCGCCCGACTTTTATGACAACGGAATCGGATAGCCCGTTAGCACCCGCATCCGAATCGGCTGGTTTTTGTGAAGGTCACACGGCGTTTTCATCGCTTTTTTCACGATTTTAAGTTTTTGAACCGGTTCAGCTGGCGTTTTTGGTTTTATGCATTTCACCGGAGAACCAGACATCGCGCGGCCCTTTTGACAACGGAATCGGATAGCTCGTTAGCACTCGCATCCGAATCGGTTGGTTTTTGTGCCGGTCACACGGCGTTTTCATCCTTTTTTTCATTATTTTAGGTTTTTGAACCGGTTCAACTGGCGTTTTTGGTTTTATGCATTTAGCCGGAGAACCAGACATCGCCCGGCACTTTTGTGAACGGAATCGGATAGCTCGTTAGCACCCGCATCCGAATCGGTTGGTTTTTGTGCCGGTCACAAGGCGTTTTCATCGCTTTTTTCACGATTTTAGGTTTTTGAACCGGTTCAGCTGGCGTTTTTGGTTTTATGCATTTCGCCAGAGAACCAGACATCGCCCGACACTTTTGACAACGGAATCGGATAGCCCGTGAGCACCCGCATCCGAATCGATTAGCTTTTGTGCCGGTCACACGGTGTTTTCATCGTTTTTTTACGATTTTAGGATTTTAACCGGTTCAACTGGCGTGTTTTTGGTTTTATGCATTTCGCCAGAGAACCAGACATCGCCCGACACTTTTGACAACGGAATCGGATAGCCCGTGAGCACCCGCATGCGAATCGGTTGGTTTTTGTGCCGGTCACACGGTGTTTTCATCGCTTTTTTTACGATTTTAGGTATTTGAACCGGTTCAACTGGCGTGTTTTTGGCTTTACGCATTTCGCCGGAGAACCAGACATCGCCCGACTTTTATGACAACGGAATCGGATAGCCCGTTAGCACCCGCATCCGAATCAGTTGGTTTTTGTGCCGGTCACACGGCGTTTTCATCGCTATTTTCACTATTTTAGGTTTTTGAACCGGTTCAACTGGCGTTTTTGGTTTTATGCATTTCACCGGAGAACCAGACATCGCGCGGCCCTTTTGACAACGGAATCGGATAGCTCGTTAGCACTCGCATCCGAATCGGTTGGTTTTTGTGCCGGTCACACGGCGTTTTCATCCTTTTTTTCATTATTTTAGGTTTTTGAACCGGTTCAACTGGCGTTTTTGGTTTTATGCATTTAGCCGGAGAACCAGACATCGCCCGGCACTTTTGTGAACGGAATCGGATAGCTCGTTAGCACCCGCATCCGAATCGGTTGGTTTTTGTGCCGGTCACAAGGCGTTTTCATCGCTTTTTTCACGATTTTAGGTTTTTGAACCGGTTCAGCTGGCGTTTTTGGTTTTATGCATTTCGCCAGAGAACCAGACATCGCCCGACACTTTTGACAACGGAATCGGATACCCCGTGAGCATCCGCATCCGAATCGGTTGGTTTTTGTGCCGGTCACACGGCGTTTTCATCGCTTTTGTCACGATTTTAGGTTTTTGAACCGGTTCAGGTGGCGTTTTACGTTTTATGCATTTCGCCGGAGAACCAGACATTGCCCGACACTTTTGACAACGGAATCGGATAGCCCGTGAGCACCCGCAACCGAATCGATTAGCTTTTGTGCCGGTCACACGGTGTTTTCATCGTTTTTTTACGATTTTAGGATTTTAACCGGTTCAACTGGCGTGTTTTTGGTTTTATGCATTTAGCCGGAGAACCAGACATCGCCCGACTTTTTTGACAACGGCATCGGATAGCCCGTGACCACCCGCATCCGAATCGGTTGGTTTTTGTGCCGGTCACACGGCGTTTTCATCGCTTTTTTACGATTTTAGGATTTTAACCGGTTCAACTGGCGTGTTTTTTGTTTTATGCATTGAGCCGGAGAACCAGACATCGCCCGACTTTTTTGACAACGGCATCGGATAGCCCGTGACCACCGGCATCCGAATCGGTTGGTTTTTGTGCCGGTCACACGGTGTTTTCATCGCTTTTTTTACGATTTTAGGTATTTGAACCGGTTCAACTGGCGTGTTTTTGGCTTTACGCATTTCGCCGGAGAACCAGACATCGCCCGACTTTTATGACAACGGAATCGGATAGCCCGTTAGCACCCGCATCCGAATCAGTTGGTTTTTGTGCCGGTCACACGGCGTTTTCATCGCTATTTTCACTATTTTAGGTTTTTGAACCGGTTCAACTGGCGTTTTTGGTTTTATGCATTTAGCCGGAGAACCAGACATCGCGCGGCCCTTTTGACAACGGAATCGGATAGCTCGTTAGCACTCGCATCCGAATCGGTTGGTTTTTGTGCCGGTCACACGGCGTTTTCATCCTTTTTTCATTATTTTAGGTTTTTGAACCGGTTCAACTGGCGTTTTTGGTTTTATGCATTTAGCCGGAGAACCAGACATCGCCCGGCACTTTTGTGAACGGAATCGGATAGCTCGTTAGCACCCGCATCCGAATCGGTTGGTTTTTGTGCCGGTCACAAGGCGTTTTCATCGCTTTTTTCACGATTTTAGGTTTTTGAACCGGTTCAGCTGGCGTTTTTGGTTTTATGCATTTCGCCAGAGAACCAGACATCGCCCGACACTTTTGACAACGGAATCGGATACCCCGTGAGCATCCGCATCCGAATCGGTTGGTTTTTGTGCCGGTCACACGGCGTTTTCATCGCTTTTGTCACGATTTTAGGTTTTTGAACCGGTTCAGCTGGCGTTTTACGTTTTATGCATTTCGCCGGAGAACCAGACATCGCCCGACACTTTTGACAACGGAATCGGATAGCCCGTGAGCACCCGCATCCGAATCGATTAGCTTTTGTGCCGGTCACACGGTGTTTTCATTGCTTTTTTTACGATTTTAGGTATTTGAACCGGTTCAACTGGCGTGTTTTTGGCTTTACGCATTTCGCCGGAGAACCAGACATCGCCCGACTTTTATGACAACGGAATCGGATAGCCCGTTAGCACCCGCATCCGAATCAGTTGGTTTTTGTGCCGGTCACATGGCGTTTTCATCGCTATTTTCACTATTTTAGGTTTTTGAACCGGTTCAACTGGCGTTTTTGGTTTTATGCATTTAGCCGGAGAACCAGACATCGCCCGACTTTTTTGACAACGGCATCGGATAGCCCGTGACCACCCGCATCCGAATCGGTTGGTTTTTGTGCCGGTCACACGGCGTTTTCATCGCTTTTTTGACGATTTTAGGTTTTTGAACCGGTTTACCTGGCGTTTGTGGTTTTATGCATTTAGCCGGAGAACCAGACATCGCCCGGCACTTTTGTGAACGGAATCGGATAGCTCGTTAGCACCCGCATCCGAATCGGTTGGTTTTTGTGAAGGTCACACGGCGTTTTCATCGCTTTTTTCACGATTTTAGGTTTTTGAACCGGTTCAGCTGGCGTTTTTGGTTTTATGCATTTCGCCAGAGAACCAGACATCGCTCGACACTTTTGACAACGGAATCGGATAGCCCGTGAGCACCCGCATGCGAATCGGTTGGTTTTTGTGCCGGTCACACGGTGTTTTCATTGCTTTTTTTACGATTTTAGGTATTTGAACCGGTTCAACTGGCGTGTTTTTGGCTTTACGCATTTCGCCGGAGAACCAGACATCGCCCGACTTTTATGACAACGGAATCGGATAGCTCGTTAGCACTCGCATCCGAATCGGTTGGTTTTTGTGCCGGTCACACGGCGTTTTCATCCTATTTTTCATTATTTTAAGTTTTTGAACCGGTTCAACTGGCGTTTTTGGTTTTATGCATTTAGCCGGAGAACCAGACATCGCCCGGCACTTTTGTGAACGGAATCGGATAGCTCGTTAGCACGCGCATCCGAATCGGTTGGTTTTTGTGAAGGTCACACGGCGTTTTCATCGCTTTTTTCACGATTTTAGGATTTTAACCGGCTCAACTGGCGTGTTTTTGGTTTTATGCATTTAGCCGGAGAACCAGACATCGCCCGACTTTTATGACAACGGAATCGGATAGCCCGTGAGCACCCGCATGCGAATCGGTTGGTTTTTGTGCCGGTCACACGGTGTTTTCATCGCTTTTTTTACGATTTTAGGTATTTGAACCGGTTCAACTGGCGTGTTTTTGGCTTTACGCATTTCGCCGGAGAACCAGACATCGCCCGACTTTTATGACAACGGAATCGGATAGCCCGTTAGCACTCGCATCCGAATCAGTTGGTTTTTGTGCCGGTCACATGGCGTTTTCATCGCTATTTTCACGATTTTAGGTTTTTGAACCGGTTCAACTGGCGTTTTTGGTTTTATGCATTTCGCCGGAGAACCAGACATCGCCCGACACTTTTGACAACGGAATCGGATAGCCCGTGAGCACCCGCATCCGAATCGATTAGCTTTTGTGCCGGTCACACGGTGTTTTCATCGTTTTTTTACGATTTTAGGATTTTAACCGGTTCAACTGGCGTGTTTTTGGTTTTATGCATTTAGCCGGAGAACCAGACATCGCCCGACTTTTTTGACAACGGCATCGGATAGCCCGTGACCACCGGCATCCGAATCGGTTGGTTTTTGTGCCGGTCACACGGCGTTTTCATCGCTTTTTTGACGATTTTAGGTTTTTGAACCGGTTTACCTGGCGTTTGTGGTTTTATGCATTTAGCCGGAGAACCAGACATCGCCCGGCACTTTTGTGAACGGAATCGGATAGCTCGTTAGCACCCGCATCCGAATCGGTTGGTTTTTGTGCCGGTCACAAGGCGTTTTCATCGCTTTTTTCACGATTTTAGGTTTTTGAACCGGTTCAGCTGGCGTTTTTGGTTTTATGCATTTCGCCAGAGAACCAGACATCGCCCGACACTTTTGACAACGGAATCGGATAGCCCGTGAGCACCCGCATGCGAATCGGTTGGCTTTTGTGCCGGTCACACGGTGTTTTCATCGCTTTTTTTACGATTTTAGGTATTTGAACCGGTTCAACTGGCGTGTTTTTGGTTTTATGCATTTCGCCGGAGAACCAGACATCGCCCGACTTTTATGACAACGGAATCGGATAGCCCGTTAGCACCCGCATCCGAATCAGTTGGTTTTTGTGCCGGTCACACGGCGTTTTCATCGCTTTTTCACGATTTTAGGTTTTTGAACCGGTTCAACTGGCGTGTTTTTGGTTTTATGCATTTAGCCGGAGAACCAGACATCGCCCGACTTTTTTGACAACGGCATCGGATAGCCCGTGACCACCCGCATCTGAATCGGTTGGTTTTTGTGCCGGTCACACGGCGTTTTCATCGCTTTTTTACGATTTTAGGTTTTTGAACCGGTTCAACTGGCGTTTTTGGTTTTATGCATTTAGCCGGAGAACCAGACATCGCCCGACACTTTTGACAACGGAATCGGATAGCTCGTTAGCACCCGCATCCGAATCGGTTGGTTTTTGTGCTGGTCACACGGCGTTTTCATCGCTTTTGTCACGATTTTAGGCTTTTGAACCGGTTCAGCTGGCGTTTTACGTTTTATGCATTTCGCCAGAGAACCAGACATCGCCCGACACTTTTGACAACGGAATCGGATAGCCCGTGAGCATCCGCATCCGATTCGGTTGGTTTTTTGTGCCGGTCACACGGCGTTTTCATCGCTTTTTCACGATTTTAGGTTTTTGAACCGGTTTACCTGGCGTTTGTGGTTTTATGCATTTAGTCGGAGAACCAGACATCGCCCGGAACTTTTGTGAACGGAATCGGATAGCTCGTTAGCACCCGCATCCGAATCGGTTGGTTTTTGTGAAGGTCGCACGGCGTTTTCATCGCTTTTTTCACGATTTTAGGTTTTTGAACCGGTTCAGCTGGCGTTTTTGGTTTTATGCATTTCGCCAGAGAACCAGACATCGCCCGACACTTTTGACAACGGAATCGGATAGCCCGTGAGCACCCGCATGCGAATCGGTTGGTTTTTGTGCCGGCCACACGGTGTTTTCATCGCTTTTTTTACGATTTTAGGTATTTGAACCGGTTCAACTGGCGTGTTTTTGGTTTTATGCATTTCGCCGGAGAACCAGACATCGCCCGACTTTTATGACAACGGAATCGGATAGCCCGTTAGCACCCGCATCCGAATCAGTTGGTTTTTGTGCCGGTCACACGGCGTTTTCATCGCTATTTTCACTATTTTAGGTTTTTGAACCGGTTCAACTGGCGTTTTTGGTTTTATGCATTTAGCCGGAGAACCAGACATCGCGCGGCCCTTTTGACAACGGAATCGGATAGCTCGTTAGCACTCGCATCCGAATCGGTTGGTTTTTGTGCCGGTCACACGGCGTTTTCATCCTTTTTTTCATTATTTTAGGTTTTTGAACCGGTTCAACTGGCGTTTTTGGTTTTATGCATTTAGCCGGAGAACCAGACATCGCCCGGCACTTTTGTGAACGGAATCGGATAGCTCGTTAGCACCCGCATCCGAATCGGTTGGTTTTTGTGCCGGTCACAAGGCGTTTTCATCGCTTTTTTCACGATTTTAGGTTTTTGAACCGGTTCAAATGGCATTTTTGGTTTTATGCATTTCGCCAGAGAACCAGACATCGCCCGACACTTTTGACAACGGAATCGGATAGCCCGTGAGCACCCGCATCCGAATCGGTTGGTTTTTGTGCCGGTCACACGGCGTTTTCATCGCTTTTGTCACGATTTTAGGTTTTTGAACCGGTTCAGCTGGCGTTTTACGTTTTATGCATTTCGCCGGAGAACCAGACATCGCCCGACACTTTTGACAACGGAATCGGATAGCCCGTGAGCACCCGCATCCGAATCGATTAGCTTTTGTGCCGGTCACACGGTGTTTTCATCGTTTTTTTACGATTTTAGGATTTTAACCGGTTCAGCTGGCGTGTTTTTGGTTTTATGCATTTAGCCGGAGAACCAGACATCGCCCGACTTTTTTGACAACGGCATCGGATAGCCCGTGACCACCCGCATCCGAATCGGTTGGTTTTTGTGCCGGTCACAAGGCGTTTTCATCGCTTTTTTCACGATTTTAGGTTTTTGAACCGGTTCAACTGGCGTGTTTTTGGTTTTATGCATTTAGCCGGAGAACCAGACATCGCCCGGCACTTTTGTGAACGGAATCGGATAGCCCGTGAGCACCCGCATGGGAATCGTTTAAGTTTTGTGCCGGTCACACGGCGTTTTCATCGCTTTTTTATTATTTTAGGTTTTTGAACCGGTTCAACTGCCGTGTTTTATGTTATATGCATTTAGCCGGAGAACCAGACATCGCCCGACACTTTTGACAACGGAGTCGTATAGCCCGTGAGCACCCGCATGGGAATCGTTTGGTTTTTGTGCCGGTCACACGGCGTTTTCATCGCTTATTTCACGGTTTTAGGGGTTTTGAACCGGTTCAACTGGCGTTTTTGGTTTTATGCATTTCGTCGGAGAACCAGACATTGCCCGACTTTTTTGACAACGGCATCGGATATCCCGTGAGCACATGCATCCTAATCGGTTGGTTTTTGTGCCGGTCACACGGCTTTTTCGTCGCTTTTTTCACGATTTTAGGTTTTTGAACCGGTTCAACTGGCGTTTTTGGTTTTATGCATTTCGCCAGAGAACCAGACATCGCCCGACTTTTTTGACAACGGCATCGGATAGCCCGTGACCACCCGCATCCGAATCGGTTGGTTTTTGTGCCGGTCACACGGTGTTTTCATCGTTTTTTACGATTTTAGGATTTGAACCGGTTCAACTGGCGTGTTTTTGGTTTTATGCATTTAGCCGGAGAACCAGACATCGCCCGACTTTTTTGACAACGGCATCGGATAGCCCGTGACCACCCGCATCCGAATCGGTTGGTTTTTGTGCCGGTCACACGGCGTTTTCATCGCTTTTTTACGATTTTAGGATTTGAACCGGTTCAACTGGCGTGTTTTACGTTTTATGCATTTAGCCGGAGAACCAGACATCGCCCGGCACTTTTGTGAACGGAATCGGATAGCTCGTTAGCACCCGCATCCGAATCGGTTGGCTTTTGTGCCAGTCACACGGCGTTTTCATCGCTTGATTTTAGGTTTTTGAACCGTTTCAACTGGCGTGTTTTTGGTTTTATGCGTTTAGCCGGAGAACCAGACATCGCCGGACTTTTTTGACAACGGAATCGGATAGCCCGTGAGCACCCGCAACTGAACTGGTTGGTTTTTGTGCCGGTCACACGCCGTTTTCATCGCTTTTTTCACGATTTTAGGGTTTTGAACCGGTTCAACTGGCTTTTTGATCGTATGCATTTAGCCGGAGAACCAGACATCGCCCGACTTTTTTGACAACGGAATCGGATAACTCGTTAGCACCCGCATCCGAATCGGTTGGTTTTTGTGCCAGTCACACGGCGTTTTCATCGCTTTTCTCACGATTTTAGGTGTTTGAACCGGTTCAACTGGCTTTTTGATCGGATGCATTTAGCCGGAGAACCAGACATATCCCGACTTTTTTGACAACGGCATCGGATAGCCCGTAACCACCCGCATCTGAATCGGTTGGTTTTTGTGCCAGTCACACGGCGTTTTCATCGCTTGAATTTAGGTTTTTGAACCGGTTCAACTGGCGTGTTTTGCTTTTATGCATTTAGCTGGAGAACCAGACATCGGCCGACACTTTTGACAACGGAATCGGATAGCCCGTGAGCACCCGCATCTGAATCGGTTGAGTTTTGTGCCGCTCACACGGCGTTTTCATCGCTTTTTTTTACGATTTTAGGTATTTGAACCGGTTCAACTGGCGTGTTTTACGTTTTACGCATTTAGCCGGAGAACCAGACATCGCCCGACTATTTCGAAAACGGAATTGAATAGCCCGTGAGCACCCGCATCTGAATCGGTTGAGTTTTGTGCCGGTCACACGGCGTTTTCATCGCTTTTTTACGATTTTAGGTTTTTTGAACCGGTTTAACTGGCGTGTTTTTGTTTTTATGAATTTAGCCGGAGAACCAGACATCGGCCGACACTTTTGACAACCGATTCGGATAGCCCGTGAGCACCCGCATCCGAACCGGTTGGTTGTTGTGCTGGTCACACGGCGTTTTCATCGCTTATTTTACGATTTTAGGTTTTTGAACCGGTTCAACTGGCGTGTTTTTGGTTTAATGCATTTAGCCGGAGAACCAGACATCGGCCGACACTTTTGACAACGGAATTGGATAGCCTGTGAGCTCCCGCATCCGAATCGGTTGAGTTTTGTGCCGCTCACACGGCGTTTTCATCGCTTTTTTTACGATTTTAGGTTTTTGAACCGGTTCAACTGGTGTGTTTTGCTTTTATGCATTTAGCTGGAGAACCAGACATCGGGCAACACTTTTGACAACGGGATCGGATAGCCCGTGACCACCCGCATCCGAATCGGTTGGTTTATTGTGCCAGTCACACGGCGTTTTCATCGCTTTTTTCACGATTATAAGTTTTTGAACCGGTTCAACTGGCGATTTTGGTTTTATGCATTTAGATGGAGAACCAGACATTGCCCGACACTTTTGACAACGGAATCGGATAGCCCGTGAGCACCCTCATCCGAATCGGTTGTTTTTGTGCCGGTCACACGGTGTGTTCATTGCTTTTTCACGATTTTAGGTTTTGTGAACCGGTTCAAGTGGCGTGTATAATGTTATATGCATTTAGCCGGAGAACCAAACATCGGCCGACACTTTTGACAACGGAATCGGATAGCCCGTGAGCTCCCGCATCCGAATCGGTTGAGTTTTGTGCCGCTCACACGGCGTTTTCATCGCTTTTTTTACGATTTTAGGTTTTTGAACCGGTTCAACTGGTGTGTTTTGCTTTTATGCATTTAGCTGGAGAACCAGACATCGGCCAACCATTTTGACAACATATTCTGATAGCCCGTGAGCACCCGCATCCGAACCGGTTGAGTTTTGTGCCGCTCACACGGCGTTTTCATCGCTTTTTTTACGATTTTTGGTTTTTGAACCGGTTCAACTGGCGTGTTTGACGTTTTACGCATTTAGCCGGAGAACCAGACATCGCCCGACTATTTCGAAAACGGAATCGAATAGCCCGTGACCACCCGCATCCGAATCGGTTGGTTTATTGTGCCAGTCACACGGCGTTTTCATCGCTTTTTTCACGATTATAAGTTTTTGAACCGGTTCAACTGGCGTTTTTGGTTTTATGCATTTAGATGGAGAACCAGACATCGCCCGACACTTTTGACAACGGAATCGGATAGCCAGTGAGCACCCGCATTCGAATCGGTTGGTTTTTGTGCCGGTCACACGTTGTTTTCATCGCTTTTTTACGATTTTAGGTTTTTGAACCGGTTCAACTGGCGTTTTTGGTTTTATGCATTTAGCCGGAGAACCAGACATCGGGCGACACTTTTGACAACGGGATCGGATAGCCCGTTACCACCCGCATCCGAATCGGTTGGTTTTTTGTGCCAGTCACACGGCGTTTTCATCGCTTTCTTCACGATTTTAAGTGTTTGAACCGGTTCAACTGGCGTTTTTGGTTTTATGCATTTAGATGGAGAACCAGACATCGCCCGACACTTCTGACAACGGAATCGGATAGCCCGTGAGCACCCCCACCCGAATCGGTTGTTTTTGTGCCGGTCACACGGTGTCTTCATTGCTTTTTTACGATTTTAGGTTTTTTGAACCGGTTCAACTGGCGTGTTTTTGTTTTTATGCATTTAGCCGGAGAACCAGACATCGGCCGACACTTTGGACAACGGAATCGGATAGCCAGTGAGCACCCTCATCCGAATCGGTTGTTTTTTGTGCCGGTCACACGGTGTTTTCATCGCTTTTTTACGATTTTAGGTTTTTTGAACCGGTTCAACTAGCGTGTTTTTGTTTTTATGCATTTAGCCGGAGAACCAGACATCGGCCGACACTTTTGACAACAGATTCGGATAGCCCGTGCGCACCCGCATCCGAACCGGTTGAGTTTTGTGCCGCTCACACGGCGTTTTCATCACGTTTTTTACGATTTTAGGTTTTTGAACCGGTTCAACTGGCGTGTTTTACATTTTACGCATTTAGCCGGAGAACCAGACATCGCCCGACTATTTCGAAAACGGAATCGAATAGCCCGTGAGCACCCGCATCTGAATCGGTTGAGTTTTGTTCCGGTCACACGGCGTTTTCATCGCTTTTTAACGATTTTAGGTTTTTTGAACCGGTTCAACTGGCGGGTTTTGTTTTTATGCATTTAGCCAGAGAACCAGACATCGGCCGACACTTTTGACAACCGATTCGGATAGCCCGTGAGCACCCGCATTCGAACCGGTTGGTTGTTGTGCTGGTCACACGGCGTTTTCATCGCTTATTTTACGATTTTAGGTTTTTGAAAAGGTTCAACTGGCGTGTTTTTGTTTTTATGCATTTATCCGGAGAACCAGACATCGGCCGACACTTTTGACAACCGATTCGGATAGCCCGTGAGCACCCGCATCTGAATCGGTTGAGTTTTGTGCCGCTCACACGGCGTTTGCATCGCTTTTTTTACGATTTTAGGTTTTTGAACCGGTTCAACTGGCGTGTTTTACGTTTTATGCATTTAGCCGGAGAACCAGACATCGGCCGACATTTTTGATAACGGAATCGGATAGCCAGTGAGCACCCGCATCCGAATCGGTTGGTTTTTGTGCCGGTCACACGTTGTTTTCATCGCTTTTTTACGATTTTAGGGTTTTGAACCGGTTCAACTGGCGTGTTTTTGGTTTTATGCATTTAGCCGGAGAACCAGACATCGGCCGACTTTTTTGACAACGGGATCGGATAGCCCGTTACCACCCGCATCCGAATCGGTTGGTTTTTTGTGCTATTCACACGGCGTTTTCATCGCTTTTTTCACGATTTTAAGTTTTTGAACCGGTTCAACTGGCGTTTTACGTTTTATGCATTTAGATGGAGAACCAGACATCGCCCGACACTTTTGTTAACGGAATCGGATAGCCCGTGAGCATCCGCATCCGATTCGGTTGGTTTTTTGTTCCGGTCACACGGCGTTTTCATCGCTTTTTTGACGAATTTAGGTTTTTGAACCGGTTTTACAGGCGTTTTGGTTTTATGCATTTCGCCGGAGAACCAGACATCGCCCGACTTTTTTGACAACGGAATCGGATAGCCCGTTAGCACCCGCATCCGAATCGATTAGCTTTTGTGCCGGTCACACGGTGTTTTCATCGTTTTTTTACGATTTTAGGATTTGAACCGGTTCAACTGGCGTGTTTTTGGTTTTATGCATTTAGCCGGAGAACCAGACATCGCCCGACTTTTTTGACAACGGCATCGGATAGCCCGTGACCACCCGCATCCGAATCGGTTGGTTTTTGTGCCGGTCACACGGCGTTTTCATGGCTTTTTTACGATTTTAGGCCAGACATCGCCCGACACTTTTGACAACGGCATCGGATAGCCCGTGACCACCCGCATCCGAATCGGTTTGGTTTTTATGCCGGTCACACGGCGTTTACATCGCTTTTTTCACGATTTTAAGTGTTTGAACCGGTTCAACTGGCGTTTTTGTTTTATGCATTTAGATGGAGAACCAGACATCGCCCGACACTTTTGACAACGGAATCGGATAGCCCGTGAGCACCCCCACCCGAATCGGTTGTTTTTGTGCCGGTCACACGGTGTTTTCATTGCTTTTTTACGATTTTAGGTTTTTTGAACCGGTTCAACTGGCGTGTTTTTGTTTTTATGCATTTAGCCGGAGAACCAGACATCGGCCGACACTTTTGACATCGGAATCGGATAGCCAGTGAGCACCCTCATCCGAATCGGTCTGTTTTTGTGCCGGTCACACGGTGTTTTCATCGCTTTTTTACGATTTTAGGTTTTTTGAACCGGTTCAACTAGCGTGTTTTTGTTTTTATGCATTTATCCGGAGAAGCAGACATCGGCCGACACTTTTGACAACAGATTCGGATAGCCCGTGCGCACCCGCATCCGAACCGGTTGAGTTTTGTGCCGCTCACACGGCGTTTTCATCACTTTTTTTACGATTTTAGGGTTTTGAACCGGTTCAACTGGCGTGTTTTACATTTTACGCATTTAGCCGGAGAACCAGACATCGCCCGACTATTTCGAAAACGGAATCGAATAGCCCGTGAGCACCCGCATCTGAATCGGTTGAGTTTTGTTCCGGTCACACGGCGTTTTCATCGCTTTTTAACGATTTTAGGTTTTTTGAACCGGTTCAACTGGCGTGTTTTTGTTTTTATGCATTTAGCCGGAGAACCAGACATCGGCCGACACTTTTGACATCCGATTCGGATAGCCCGTGAGCACCCGCATTCGAACCGGTTGGTTGTTGTGCTGGTCACACGGCGTTTTCATCGCTTATTTTACGATTTTAGGTTTTTGAGAAGGTTCAACTGGCGTGTTTTTGTTTTTATGCATTTAGCCGGAGAACCAGACATCGGCCGACACTTTTGACAACCGATTCGGATAGCCCGTGAGCACCCGCATCCGAACCGGTTGGTTGTTGTGCTGGTCACACGGCGTTTTCATCGCTTATTTTACGATTTTAGGTTTTTGAACCGGTTCAACTGGCGTGTTTTTGGTTTAATGCATTTAGCCGGAGAACCAGACATCGGCCGACACTTTTGACAACGGGATCGGATAGCCCGTGAGCACCCGCATCTGAATCGGTTGAGTTTTGTGCCGCTCACACGGCGTTTACATCGCTTTTTTTACGATTTAAGGTTTTTGAACCGGTTCAACTGGCGTGTTTTACGTTCTATGCATTTAGCCGGAGAACCAGACATCGCCCGACACTTTTGACAACGGAATCGGATAGCCAGTGATAACCCGCATCCGAATCGGTTGGTTTTTGTGCCGGTCACACATTGTTTTCATCGCGTTTTTACGATTTTAGGTTTTTGAACCGGTTCAACTGGCGTGTTTTTGGTTTTATGCATTTAGCCGGAGAACCAGACATCGGCCGACACTTTTGACAACCGATTCGGATAGCCCGTGAGCACCCGCATTCGAACCGGTTGGTTGTTGTGCTGGTCACACGGCGTTTTCATCGCTTATTTTACGATTTTAGGTTTTTGAAAAGGTTCAACTGGCGTGTTTTTGTTTTTATGCATTTATCCGGAGAACCAGACATGAGCCGACACTTTTGACAACCGATTCGGATAGCCCGTGAGCACCCGCATCCGAACCGGTTGGTTGTTGTGCTGGTCACACGGCGTTTTCATCGCTTATTTTACGATTTTAGGTTTTTGAACCGGTTCAACTGGCGTGTTTTTGGTTTAATGCATTTAGCCGGAGAACCAGACATCGGCCGACACTTTTGACAACGGGATCGGATAGCCAGTGAGCACCCGCATCTGAATCGGTTGAGTTTTGTGCCGCTCACACGGCGTTTACATCGCTTTTTTTACGATTTTAGGTTTTTGAACCGGTTCAACTGGCGTGTTTTACGTTTTATGCATTTAGCCGGAGAACCAGACATCGGCCGACACTTTTGACAACGGGATCGGATAGCCCGTTACCACCCGCATCCGAATCGGTTGGTTTTTTGTGCTATTCACACCGCGTTTTCATCGCTTTTTTCACGATTTTAAGTTTTTGAACCGGTTCAACTGGCGTTTTACGTTTTATGCATTTAGATGGAGAACCAGACATCGCCCGACACTTTTGACAACGGAATCGGATAGCCCGTGAGCATCCGCATCCGATTCGGTTGGTTTTTTGTTCCGGTCACACGGCGTTTTCATCGCTTTTTTGACGATTTTAGGTTTTTGAACCGGTTTTACTGGCGTTTTGGTTTTATGCATTTCGCCGGAGAACCAGACATCGCCCGACTTTTTTGACAACGGAATCGGATAGCCCGTTAGCACCCGCATCCGAATCGATTAGCTTTTGTGCCGGTCACACGGTGTTTTCATCGTTTTTTTACGATTTTAGGATTTGAACCGGTTCAACTGGCGTGTTTTTGGTTTTATGCATTTCGCCGGAGAACCAGACATCGCCCGACTTTTTTGACAACGGAATCGGATAGCCCGTTAGCACCCGCATCCGAATCGATTAGCTTTTGTGCCGGTCACACGGTGTTTTCATCGTTTTTTTACGATTTTAGGATTTGAACCGGTTCAACTGGCGTGTTTTTGGTTTTATGCATTTAGCCGGAGAACCAGACATCGCCCGACTTTTTTGACAACGGCATCGGATAGCCCGTGACCACCCGCATCCGAATCGGTTGGTTTTTGTGCCGGTCACACGGCGTTTTCATGGCTTTTTTACGATTTTAGGATTTGAACCGGTTCAACTGGCGTGTTTTTGGTTTTATGCATTTAGCCGGAGAACCAGACATCGCCCGGCACTTTTGTGAACGGAATCGGATAGCCCGTGAGCACCCGCATGGGAATCGTTTAAGTTTTGTGCCGGTCACACGGCGTTTTCATCGCTTTTTTCACGATTTTAGGTTTTTGAACCGGTTCAACTGGCGTTTTTGGTTTTATGCATTTAGCCGGAGAACCAGACATCGCCCGACACTTTTGACAACGGCATCGGATAGCCCGTGACCACCCGCATCCGAATCGGTTTGGTTTTTATGCCGGTCACACGGCGTTTTCATCGCTTTTTTCACGATTTTAAGTGTTTGAACCGGTTCAACTGGCGTTTTTGTTTTATGCATTTAGCCGGAGAACCAGACATCGGCCGACACTTTTGACAACCGATTCGGATAGCCCGTGAGCACCCGCACTCGAACCGGTTGGTTGTTGTGCTGGTCACACGGCGTTTTCATCGCTTATTTTACGATTTTAGGTTTTTGAAAAGGTTCAACTGGCGTGTTTTTGTTTTTATGCATTTATCCGGAGAACCAGACATCGGCCGACACTTTTGACAACCGATTCGGATAGCCCGTGAGCACCCGCATCCGAACCGGTTGGTTGTTGTGCTGGTCACACGGCGTTTTCATCGCTTATTTTACGATTTTAGGTTTTTGAACCGGTTCAACTGGCGTGTTTTTGGTTTAATGCATTTAGCCGGAGAACCAGACATCGGCCGACACTTTTGACAACGGGATCGGATAGCCAGTGAGCACCCGCATCTGAATCGGTTGAGTTTTGTGCCGCTCACACGGCGTTTGCATCGCTTTTTTTACGATTTTAGGGTTTTGAACCGGTTCAACTGGCGTGTTTTACGTTTTATGCATTTAGCCGGAGAACCAGACATCGGCCGACACTTTTGATAACGGAATCGGATAGCCAGTGAGCACCCGCATCCGAATCGGTTGGTTTTTGTGCCGGTCACACGTTGTTTTCATCGCTTTTTTACGATTTTAGGGTTTTGAACCGGTTCAACTGGCGTGTTTTTGGTTTTATGCATTTAGCCGGAGAACCAGACATCGGCCGACACTTTTGACAACGGGATCGGATAGCCCGTTACCACCCGCATCCGAATCGGTTGGTTTTTTGTTCCGGTCACACGGCGTTTTCATCGCTTTTTTGACGATTTTAGGTTTTTGAACCGGTTTTACTGGCGTTTTGGTTTTATGCATTTCGCCGGAGAACCAGACATCGCCCGACTTTTTTGACAACGGAATCGGATAGCCCGTTAGCACCCGCATCCGAATCGATTAGCTTTTGTGCCGGTCACACGGTGTTTTCATCGTTTTTTTACGATTTTAGGATTTGAACCGGTTCAACTGGCGTGTTTTTGGTTTTATGCATTTAGCCGGAGAACCAGACATCGCACGACTTTTTTGACAACGGCATCGGATAGCCCGTGACCACCCGCATCCGAATCGGTTGGTTTTTGTGCCGGTCACACGGCGTTTTCATGGCTTTTTTACGATTTTAGGATTTGAACCGGTTCAACTGGCGTGTTTTTGGTTTTATGCATTTAGCCGGAGAACCAGACATCGCCCGGCACTTTTGTGAACGGAATCGGATAGCCCGTGAGCACCCGCATGGGAATCGTTTAAGTTTTGTGCCGGTCACACGGCGTTTTCATCGCTTTTTTCACGATTTTAGGTTTTTGAACCGGTTCAACTGGCGTGTTTTTGGTTTAATGCATTTAGCCGGAGAACCAGACATCGGCCGACACTTTTGACAACGGGATCGGATAGCCCGTTACCACCCGCATCCGAATCGGTTGGTTTTTTGTGCTATTCACACCGCGTTTTCATCGCTTTTTTCACGATTTTAAGTTTTTGAACCGGTTCAACTGGCGTTTTACGTTTTATGCATTTAGATGGAGAACCAGACATCGCCCGACACTTTTGACAACGGAATCGGATAGCCCGTGAGCATCCGCATCCGATTCGGTTGGTTTTTTGTTCCGGTCACACGGCGTTTTCATCGCTTTTTTGACGATTTTAGGTTTTTGAACCGGTTTTACTGGCGTTTTGGTTTTATGCATTTCGCCGGAGAACCAGACATCGCCCGACTTTTTTGACAACGGAATCGGATAGCCCGTTAGCACCCGCATCCGAATCGATTAGCTTTTGTGCCGGTCACACGGTGTTTTCATCGTTTTTTTACGATTTTAGGATTTGAACCGGTTCAACTGGCGTGTTTTTGGTTTTATGCATTTCGCCGGAGAACCAGACATCGCCCGACTTTTTTGACAACGGAATCGGATAGCCCGTTAGCACCCGCATCCGAATCGATTAGCTTTTGTGCCGGTCACACGGTGTTTTCATCGTTTTTTTACGATTTTAGGATTTGAACCGGTTCAACTGGCGTGTTTTTGGTTTTATGCATTTAGCCGGAGAACCAGACATCGCCCGACTTTTTTGACAACGGCATCGGATAGCCCGTGACCACCCGCATCCGAATCGGTTGGTTTTTGTGCCGGTCACACGGCGTTTTCATGGCTTTTTTACGATTTTAGGATTTGAACCGGTTCAACTGGCGTGTTTTTGGTTTTATGCATTTAGCCGGAGAACCAGACATCGCCCGGCACTTTTGTGAACGGAATCGGATAGCCCGTGAGCACCCGCATGGGAATCGTTTAAGTTTTGTGCCGGTCACACGGCGTTTTCATCGCTTTTTTCACGATTTTAGGTTTTTGAACCGGTTCAACTGGCGTTTTTGGTTTTATGCATTTAGCCGGAGAACCAGACATCGCCCGACACTTTTGACAACGGCATCGGATAGCCCGTGACCACCCGCATCCGAATCGGTTTGGTTTTTATGCCGGTCACACGGCGTTTTCATCGCTTTTTTCACGATTTTAAGTGTTTGAACCGGTTCAACTGGCGTTTTTGTTTTATGCATTTAGCCGGAGAACCAGACATCGGCCGACACTTTTGACAACCGATTCGGATAGCCCGTGAGCACCCGCACTCGAACCGGTTGGTTGTTGTGCTGGTCACACGGCGTTTTCATCGCTTATTTTACGATTTTAGGTTTTTGAAAAGGTTCAACTGGCGTGTTTTTGTTTTTATGCATTTATCCGGAGAACCAGACATCGGCCGACACTTTTGACAACCGATTCGGATAGCCCGTGAGCACCCGCATCCGAACCGGTTGGTTGTTGTGCTGGTCACACGGCGTTTTCATCGCTTATTTTACGATTTTAGGTTTTTGAACCGGTTCAACTGGCGTGTTTTTGGTTTAATGCATTTAGCCGGAGAACCAGACATCGGCCGACACTTTTGACAACGGGATCGGATAGCCAGTGAGCACCCGCATCTGAATCGGTTGAGTTTTGTGCCGCTCACACGGCGTTTGCATCGCTTTTTTTACGATTTTAGGGTTTTGAACCGGTTCAACTGGCGTGTTTTACGTTTTATGCATTTAGCCGGAGAACCAGACATCGGCCGACACTTTTGATAACGGAATCGGATAGCCAGTGAGCACCCGCATCCGAATCGGTTGGTTTTTGTGCCGGTCACACGTTGTTTTCATCGCTTTTTTACGATTTTAGGGTTTTGAACCGGTTCAACTGGCGTGTTTTTGGTTTTATGCATTTAGCCGGAGAACCAGACATCGGCCGACACTTTTGACAACGGGATCGGATAGCCCGTTACCACCCGCATCCGAATCGGTTGGTTTTTTGTTCCGGTCACACGGCGTTTTCATCGCTTTTTTGACGATTTTAGGTTTTTGAACCGGTTTTACTGGCGTTTTGGTTTTATGCATTTCGCCGGAGAACCAGACATCGCCCGACTTTTTTGACAACGGAATCGGATAGCCCGTTAGCACCCGCATCCGAATCGATTAGCTTTTGTGCCGGTCACACGGTGTTTTCATCGTTTTTTTACGATTTTAGGATTTGAACCGGTTCAACTGGCGTGTTTTTGGTTTTATGCATTTAGCCGGAGAACCAGACATCGCACGACTTTTTTGACAACGGCATCGGATAGCCCGTGACCACCCGCATCCGAATCGGTTGGTTTTTGTGCCGGTCACACGGCGTTTTCATGGCTTTTTTACGATTTTAGGATTTGAACCGGTTCAACTGGCGTGTTTTTGGTTTTATGCATTTAGCCGGAGAACCAGACATCGCCCGGCACTTTTGTGAACGGAATCGGATAGCCCGTGAGCACCCGCATGGGAATCGTTTAAGTTTTGTGCCGGTCACACGGCGTTTTCATCGCTTTTTTCACGATTTTAGGTTTTTGAACCGGTTCAACTGGCGTGTTTTTGGTTTAATGCATTTAGCCGGAGAACCAGACATCGGCCGACACTTTTGACAACGGGATCGGATAGCCAGTGAGCACCCGCATCTGAATCGGTTGAGTTTTGTGCCGCTCACACGGCGTTTACATCGCTTTTTTTACGATTTTAGGTTTTTGAACCGGTTCAACTGGCGTGTTTTACGTTTTATGCATTTAGCCGGAGAACCAGACATCGGCCGACACTTTTGATAACGAAATCGGATAGCCAGTGAGCACCCGCATCCGAATCGGTTGGTTTTTGTGCCGGTCACACGTTGTTTTCATCGCTTTTTTACGATTTTAGGGTTTTGAACCGGTTCAACTGGCGTGTTTTTGTTTTTATGCATTTACCTGGAGAAGCAGACATCGCCCGACACTTTTGACAACGGAATCGGATAGCCCGTGAGCACCCCCACCCGAATCGGTTGTTTTTGTGCCGGTCACACGGTGTTTTCATTGCTTTTTTACGATTTTAGGTTTTTTGAACCGGTTCAACTGGCGTGTTTTTGTTTTTATGCATTTAGCCGGAGAACCAGACATCGGCCGACACTTTTGACAACGGAATCGGATAGCCAGTGAGCACCCTCATCCGAATCGGTTGGTTTTTGTGCCGGTCACACGGTGTTTTCATCGCTTTTTTACGATTTTAGGTTTTTTGAACCGGTTCAACTAGCGTGTTTTTGTTTTTATGCATTTAGCCGGAGAAGCAGACATCGGCCGACACTTTTGACAACAGATTCGGATAGCCCGTGCGCACCCGCATCCGAACCGGTTGAGTTTTGTGCCGCTCACACGGCGTTTTCATCACTTTTTTTACGATTTTAGGTTTTTGAACCGGTTCAACTGGCGTGTTTTACATTTTACGCATTTAGCCGGAGAACCAGACATCGCCCGACTATTTCGAAAACGGAATCGAATAGCCCGTGAGCACCCGCATCTGAATCGGTTGAGTTTTGTTCCGGTCACACGGCGTTTTCATCGCTTTTTAACGATTTTAGGTTTTTTGAACCGGTTCAACTGGCGTGTTTTTGTTTTTATGCATTTAGCCGGAGAACCAGACATCGGCCGACACTTTTGACAACCGATTCGGATAGCCCGTGAGCACCCGCATTCGAACCGGTTGGTTGTTGTGCTGGTCACACGGCGTTTTCATCGCTTATTTTACGATTTTAGGTTTTTGAAAAGGTTCAACTGGCGTGTTTTTGTTTTTATGCATTTAGCCGGAGAACCAGACATCGGCCGACACTTTTGACAACCGATTCGGATAGCCCGTGAGCACCCGCATCCGAACCGGTTGGTTGTTGTGCTGGTCACACGGCGTTTTTATCGCTTATTTTACGATTTTAGGTTTTTGAACCGGTTCAACTGGCGTGTTTTTGGTTTAATGCATTTAGCCGTGAGCACCCGCATCTGAATCGGTTGAGTTTTGTGCCGCTCACACGGCGTTTACATCGCTTTTTTTACGATTTAAGGTTTTTGAACCGGTTCAACTGGCGTGTTTTACGTTTTATGCATTAAGCCGGAGAACCAGACATCGCCCGACACTTTTGACAACGGAATCGGATAGCCAGTGATAACCCGCATCCGAATCGGTTGGTTTTTGTGCCGGTCACACGTTGTTTTCATCGCGTTTTTACGATTTTAGGTTTTTGAACCGGTTCAACTGGCGTGTCTTTGGTTTTATGCATTTAGCCGGAGAACCAGACATCGCCCGACTTTTTTGACAACGGAATCGGATAGCCCGTTAGCACCCGCATCCGAATCGATTAGCTTTTGTGCCGGTCACACGGTGTTTTCATCGTTTTTTTACGATTTTAGGATTTGAACCGGTTCAACTGGCGTGTTTTTGGTTTTATGCATTTAGCCGGAGAACCAGACATCGCCCGACTTTTTTGACAACGGCATCGGATAGCCCGTGACCACCCGCATCCGAATCGGTTGGTTTTTGTGCCGGTCACACGGCGTTTTCATGGCTTTTTTACGATTTTAGGATTTGAACCGGTTCAACTGGCGTGTTTTTGGTTTTATGCATTTAGCCGGAGAACCAGACATCGCCCGGCACTTTTGTGAACGGAATCGGATAGCCCGTGAGCACCCGCATGGGAATCGTTTAAGTTTTGTGCCGGTCACACGGCGTTTTCATCGCTTTTTTCACGATTTTAGGTTTTTGAACCGGTTCAACTGGCGTTTTTGGTTTTATGCATTTAGCCGGAGAACCAGACATCGCCCGACACTTTTGACAACGGCATCGGATAGCCCGTGACCACCCGCATCCGAATCGGTTTGGTTTTTATGCCGGTCACACGGCGTTTTCATCGCTTTTTTCACGATTTTAAGTGTTTGAACCGGTTCAACTGGCGTTTTTGTTTTATGCATTTAGCCGGAGAACCAGACATCGGCCGACACTTTTGACAACCGATTCGGATAGCCCGTGAGCACCCGCACTCGAACCGGTTGGTTGTTGTGCTGGTCACACGGCGTTTTCATCGCTTATTTTACGATTTTAGGTTTTTGAAAAGGTTCAACTGGCGTGTTTTTGTTTTTATGCATTTATCCGGAGAACCAGACATCGGCCGACACTTTTGACAACCGATTCGGATAGCCCGTGAGCACCCGCATCCGAACCGGTTGGTTGTTGTGCTGGTCACACGGCGTTTTCATCGCTTATTTTACGATTTTAGGTTTTTGAACCGGTTCAACTGGCGTGTTTTTGGTTTAATGCATTTAGCCGGAGAACCAGACATCGGCCGACACTTTTGACAACGGGATCGGATAGCCAGTGAGCACCCGCATCTGAATCGGTTGAGTTTTGTGCCGCTCACACGGCGTTTGCATCGCTTTTTTTACGATTTTAGGGTTTTGAACCGGTTCAACTGGCGTGTTTTACGTTTTATGCATTTAGCCGGAGAACCAGACATCGGCCGACACTTTTGATAACGGAATCGGATAGCCAGTGAGCACCCGCATCCGAATCGGTTGGTTTTTGTGCCGGTCACACGTTGTTTTCATCGCTTTTTTACGATTTTAGGGTTTTGAACCGGTTCAACTGGCGTGTTTTTGGTTTTATGCATTTAGCCGGAGAACCAGACATCGGCCGACACTTTTGACAACGGGATCGGATAGCCCGTTACCACCCGCATCCGAATCGGTTGGTTTTTTGTTCCGGTCACACGGCGTTTTCATCGCTTTTTTGACGATTTTAGGTTTTTGAACCGGTTTTACTGGCGTTTTGGTTTTATGCATTTCGCCGGAGAACCAGACATCGCCCGACTTTTTTGACAACGGAATCGGATAGCCCGTTAGCACCCGCATCCGAATCGATTAGCTTTTGTGCCGGTCACACGGTGTTTTCATCGTTTTTTTACGATTTTAGGATTTGAACCGGTTCAACTGGCGTGTTTTTGGTTTTATGCATTTAGCCGGAGAACCAGACATCGCACGACTTTTTTGACAACGGCATCGGATAGCCCGTGACCACCCGCATCCGAATCGGTTGGTTTTTGTGCCGGTCACACGGCGTTTTCATGGCTTTTTTACGATTTTAGGATTTGAACCGGTTCAACTGGCGTGTTTTTGGTTTTATGCATTTAGCCGGAGAACCAGACATCGCCCGGCACTTTTGTGAACGGAATCGGATAGCCCGTGAGCACCCGCATGGGAATCGTTTAAGTTTTGTGCCGGTCACACGGCGTTTTCATCGCTTTTTTCACGATTTTAGGTTTTTGAACCGGTTCAACTGGCGTGTTTTTGGTTTAATGCATTTAGCCGGAGAACCAGACATCGGCCGACACTTTTGACAACGGGATCGGATAGCCAGTGAGCACCCGCATCTGAATCGGTTGAGTTTTGTGCCGCTCACACGGCGTTTACATCGCTTTTTTTACGATTTTAGGTTTTTGAACCGGTTCAACTGGCGTGTTTTACGTTTTATGCATTTAGCCGGAGAACCAGACATCGGCCGACACTTTTGATAACGGAATCGGATAGCCAGTGAGCACCCGCATCCGAATCGGTTGGTTTTTGTGCCGGTCACACGTTGTTTTCATCGCTTTTTTACGATTTTAGGGTTTTGAACCGGTTCAACTGGCGTGTTTTTGTTTTTATGCATTTACCTGGAGAAGCAGACATCGCCCGACACTTTTGACAACGGAATCGGATAGCCCGTGAGCACCCCCACCCGAATCGGTTGTTTTTGTGCCGGTCACACGGTGTTTTCATTGCTTTTTTACGATTTTAGGTTTTTTGAACCGGTTCAACTGGCGTGTTTTTGTTTTTATGCATTTAGCCGGAGAACCAGACATCGGCCGACACTTTTGACAACGGAATCGGATAGCCAGTGAGCACCCTCATCCGAATCGGTTGGTTTTTGTGCCGGTCACACGGTGTTTTCATCGCTTTTTTACGATTTTAGGTTTTTTGAACCGGTTCAACTAGCGTGTTTTTGTTTTTATGCATTTAGCCGGAGAAGCAGACATCGGCCGACACTTTTGACAACAGATTCGGATAGCCCGTGCGCACCCGCATCCGAACCGGTTGAGTTTTGTGCCGCTCACACGGCGTTTTCATCACTTTTTTTACGATTTTAGGTTTTTGAACCGGTTCAACTGGCGTGTTTTACATTTTACGCATTTAGCCGGAGAACCAGACATCGCCCGACTATTTCGAAAACGGAATCGAATAGCCCGTGAGCACCCGCATCTGAATCGGTTGAGTTTTGTTCCGGTCACACGGCGTTTTCATCGCTTTTTAACGATTTTAGGTTTTTTGAACCGGTTCAACTGGCGTGTTTTTGTTTTTATGCATTTAGCCGGAGAACCAGACATCGGCCGACACTTTTGACAACCGATTCGGATAGCCCGTGAGCACCCGCATTCGAACCGGTTGGTTGTTGTGCTGGTCACACGGCGTTTTCATCGCTTATTTTACGATTTTAGGTTTTTGAAAAGGTTCAACTGGCGTGTTTTTGTTTTTATGCATTTAGCCGGAGAACCAGACATCGGCCGACACTTTTGACAACCGATTCGGATAGCCCGTGAGCACCCGCATCCGAACCGGTTGGTTGTTGTGCTGGTCACACGGCGTTTTTATCGCTTATTTTACGATTTTAGGTTTTTGAACCGGTTCAACTGGCGTGTTTTTGGTTTAATGCATTTAGCCGTGAGCACCCGCATCTGAATCGGTTGAGTTTTGTGCCGCTCACACGGCGTTTACATCGCTTTTTTTACGATTTAAGGTTTTTGAACCGGTTCAACTGGCGTGTTTTACGTTTTATGCATTAAGCCGGAGAACCAGACATCGCCCGACACTTTTGACAACGGAATCGGATAGCCAGTGATAACCCGCATCCGAATCGGTTGGTTTTTGTGCCGGTCACACGTTGTTTTCATCGCGTTTTTACGATTTTAGGTTTTTGAACCGGTTCAACTGGCGTGTCTTTGGTTTTATGCATTTAGCCGGAGAACCAGACATCGGCCGACACTTTTGACAACGGGATCGGATAGCCCGTTACCACCCGCATCCAAATCGGTTGGTTTTTTGTGCTATTCACACGGCGTTTTCATCGCTTTTTTCACGATTTTAAGTTTTTGAACCGGTTCAACTGGCGTTTTTGGTTTTATGCATTTAGATGGAGAACCAGACATCGCCCGACACTTTTGACAACGGAATCGGATAGCCCGTGAGCATCCGCATCCGATTCGGTTGGTTTTTTGTGCCGGTCACACGGCGTTTTCATCGCTTTTTTGACGATTTTAGGTTTTTGAACCGGCTCAACTGGCGTTTTTGGTTTTATGCATTTAGCCGGAGAACCAGACATCGCCCGACTTTTTTGACAACGGAATCGGATAGCCCGTTAGCACCCGCATCCGAATCGGTTAGCTTTTGTGCCGGTCACACGGTGTTTTCATCGTTTTTTTACGATTTTAGGATTTGAACCGGTTCAACTGGCGTGTTTTTGGTTTTATGCATTTAGCCGGAGAACCAGACATCGCCCGACTTTTTTGACAACGGCATCGGATAGCCCGTGACCACCCGCATCCGAATCGGTTGGTTTTTGTGCCGGTCACACGGCGTTTTCATGGCTTTTTTACGATTTTAGGATTTGAACCGGTTCAACTGGCGTGTTTTTGGTTTTATGCATTTAGCCGGAGAACCAGACATCGCCCGGCACTTTTGTGAACGGAATCGGATAGCCCGTGAGCACCCGCATGGGAATCGTTTAAGTTTTGTGCCGGTCACACGGCGTTTTCATCGCTTTTTTCACGATTTTAGGTTTTTGAACCGGTTCAACTGGCGTTTTTGGTTTTATGCATTTAGCCGGAGAACCAGACATCGCCCAACACTTTTGACAACGGAATCGGATAGCCCGTGAGCACCCTCATCCGAATCGGTTTGTTTTTGTGCCGGTCACACGGCGTTTTCATCGCTTTTTTATTATTTTAGGTTTTTGAACCGGTTCAACTGCCGTGTTTTATGTTATATTCATTTAACCGGAGAACCAGACATCGCCCGACACTTTTGACAACGGAATCGGATAGCCAGTGATAACCCGCATCCGAATCGGTTGGTTTTTGTGCCGGTCACACGTTGTTTTCATCGCGTTTTTACGATTTTAGGTTTTTGAACCGGTTCAACTGGCGTGTTTTTGGTTTTATGCATTTAGCCGGAGAACCAGACATCGCCCGACACTTTTGACAACGGGATCGGATAGCCCGTTCCCACCCGCATCCGAATCGGTTGGTTTTTTGTGCTATTCACACGGCGTTTTCATCGCTTTTTTCACGATTTTAAGTTTTGAACCGGTTCAACTGGCGTGTTTTACGTTTTATGCCTTTAGCCGGAGAACCAGACATCGCCCGACACTTTTGACAACGGAATCGGATAGCCCGTGAACACCCGCATCTGAATCGGTTGAGTTTTGTGCCGCTCACACGGCGTTTTCATCGCTTTTTTTACGATTTTAGGTTTTTGAACCGGTTCAACTGGCGTATTTTACGTTTTACGCATTTAGCCGGGAAACCAGACATCGCCCGACTATTTCGAAAACGGAATCGAATAGCCCGTGAGCACCCGCATCTGAATCGGTTGAGTTTTGTGCCGGTCACACGGCGTTTTCATCGCTTTTTTACGATTTTAGGTTTTTTGAACCGGTTCAACTGGCGTGTTTTTGTTTTTATGCATTTAGCCGGAGAACCAGACATCGGCCGACACTTTTGACAACCGATTCGGAGAGCCCGTGAGCACCCGCATCTGAATCGGTTGGTTTTTGTGCCGGTCACACATTGTTTTCATCGCTTTTTTACGATTTTAGGTATTTGAACCGGTTCAACTGGCGTGTTTTACGTTTCATGCATTTAGCCGGAGAACCAGATATCGCCCGACTATTTCGAAAACGGAATCGAATAGCCCGTGAGCATTCGCATCCGAATCGGTTGGTTTTTGTGCCGGTCACACGGTGTTTTCATCGCTTTTTTACGATTTTAGGTTTTTGAACCGGTTCAACTGGCGTTTTTTACGTTTTATGCATTTAGCCGGAGAACCAGACATCGCCCGACACTTTTGACAACGAAATCGGATAGCCAGTGAGCACCCGCATCTGAATCGGTTGGTTGTTGTGCCGGTCACACGGTGATTTCATCGCTTTTTTACGATTTTAGGTTTTTGAACCGGTTCAACTAGCGTGTTTTTGTTTTTATGCATTTAGCCGGAGAACCAGACATCGGCCGACACTTTTGACAACGGAATCGGATAGCCAGTGAGCACCCTCATCCGAATCGGTTGGTTTTTGTGCCGGTCACACGGTGTTTTCATCGCTTTTTTACGATTTTAGGTTTTTTGAACCGGTTCAACTAGCGTGTTTTTGTTTTTATGCATTAAGCCGGAGAAGCAAACATCGGCCGACACTTTTGACAACAGATTCGGATAGCCCGTGCGCACCCGCATCCGAACCGGTTGAGTTTTGTGCCGCTCACACGGCGTTTTCATCACTTTTTTTACGATTTTAGGTTTTTGAACCGGTTCAACTGGCGTGTTTTACATTTTACGCATTTAGCCGGAGAACCAGACATCGCCCGACTATTTCGAAAACGGAATCGAATAGCCCGTGAGCACCCGCATCTGAATCGGTTGAGTTTTGTTCCGGTCACACGGCGTTTTCATCGGTTTTTAACGATTTTAGGTTTTTTGAACCGGTTCAACTGGCGTGTTTTTGTTTTTATGCATTTAGCCGGAGAACCAGACATCGGCCGACACTTTTGACAACCGATTCGGATAGCCCGTGAGCACCCGCATCCGAACCGGTTGGTTGTTGTGCTGGTCACACGGCGTTTTCATCGCTTATTTTACGATTTTAGGTTTTTGAACCGGTTCAACTGGCGTGTTTTTGGTTTAATGCATTTAGCCGGAGAACCAGACATCGGCCGACACTTTTGACAACGGGATCGGATAGCCCGTGAGCACCCGCATCTGAATCGGTTGAGTTTTGTGCCGCTCACACGGCGTTTACATCGCTTTTTTTACGATTTAAGGTTTTTGAACCGGTTCAACTGGCGTGTGTTACGTTTTATGCATTTAGCCGGAGAACCAGACATCGCCCGACACTTTTGACAACGGAATCGGATAGCCAGTGATAACCCGCATCCGAATCGGTTGGTTTTTGTGCCGGTCACACGTTGTTTTCATCGCGTTTTTACGATTTTAGGTTTTTGAACCGGTTCAACTGGCGTGTTTTTGGTTTTATGCATTTAGCCGGAGAACCAGACATCGGCCGACACTTTTGACAACGGGATCGGATAGCCCGTTACCACCCGCATCCGAATCGGTTGGTTTTTTGTGCTATTCACACGGCGTTTTCATCGCTTTTTTCACGATTTGAAGTTTTTGAACCGGTTCAACTGGCGTTTTTGGTTTTATGCATTTAGATGGAGAACCAGACATCGCCCGACACTTTTGACAACGGAATCGGATAGCCCGTGAGCATCCGCATCCGATTCGGTTGGTTTTTTGTGCCGGTCACACGGCGTTTTCATCGCTTTTTTGACGATTTTAGGTTTTAGACCGGCTCAACTGGCGTTTTTGGTTTTATGCATTTAGCCGGAGAACCAGACATCGCCCGACTTTTTTGACAACGGAATCGGATAGCCCGTTAGCACCCGCATCCGAATCGGTTAGCTTTTGTGCCGGTCACACGGTGTTTTCATCGTTTTTTACGATTTTAGGATTTGAACCGGTTCAACTGGCGTGTTTTTGGTTTTATGCATTTAGCCGGAGAACCAGAAATCGCCCGACTTTTTTGACAACGGCATCGGATAGCCCGTGACCACCCGCATCCGAATCGGTTGGTTTTTGTGCCGGTCACACGGCGTTTTCATGGCTTTTTTACGATTTTAGGATTTGAACCGGTTCAACTGGCGTGTTTTTGGTTTTATGCATTTAGCCGGAGAACCAGACATCGCCCGGCACTTTTGTGAACGGAATCGGATAGCCCGTGAGCACCCGCATGGGAATCGTTTAAGTTTTGTGCCGGTCACACGGCGTTTTCATCGCTTTTTTCACGATTTTAGGTTTTTGAACCGGTTTAACTGGCGTTTTTGGTTTTATGCATTTAGCCGGAGAACCAGACATCGCCCGACACTTTTGACAACGGAATCGGATAGCCCGTGAGCACCCTCATCCGAATCGGTTTGTTTTTGTGCCGGTCACACGGCGTTTTCATCGCTTTTTTATTATTTTAGGTTTTTGAACCGGTTCAACTGCCGTGTTTTATGTTATATGCATTTAACCGGAGAACCAGACATCGCCCGACACTTTTGACAACGGAATCGGATAGCCAGTCATAACCCGCATCCGAATCGGTTGGTTTTTGTGCCGGTCACACGTTGTTTTCATCGCGTTTTTACGATTTTAGGTTTTTGAACCGGTTCAATTGGCGTGTTTTTGGTTTTATGCATTTAGCCGGAGAACCAGACATCGGCCGACACTTTTGACAACGGGATCGGATAGCCCGTGACCACCCGCATCCGAATCGGTCGGTTTTTGTGCTATTCACACGGCGTTTTCATCGCTTTTTTCACGATTTTAAGTTTTTGAACCGGTTCAACTGGCGTTTTTGGTTTTATGCATTTAGCCGGAGAACCAGACATCGCCCGACACTTTTGACAACGGAATCGGATAGCCCGTGAGCACCCTCATCCGAATCGGTTTGTTTTTGTGCCGGTCACACGGCGTTTTCATCGCTTTTTTATCATTTTAGGTTTTTGAACCGGTTCAACTGCCGTGTTTTATGTTATATGCATTTAACCGGAGAACCAGACATCGCCCGACACTTTTGACAACGGAATCGGATAGCCAGTCATAACCCGCATCCGAATCGGTTGGTTTTTGTGCCGGTCACACGTTGTTTTCATCGCGTTTTTACGATTTTAGGTTTTTGAACCGGTTCAACTGGCGTGTTTTTGGTTTTATGCATTTAGCCGGAGAACCAGACATCGGCCGACACTTTTGACAACGGGATCGGATAGCCCGTTACCACCCGCATCCGAATCGGTTGGTTTTTTGTGCTATTCACACGGCGTTTTCATCGCTTTTTTCACGATTTTAAGTTTTTGAACCGGTTCAACTGGCGTGTTTTACGTTTTATGCCTTTAGCCGGAGAACCAGACATCGCCCGACACTTTTGACAACGGAATCGGATAGCCCGTGAACACCCGCATCTGAATCGGTTGAGGTTTGTGCCGCTCACACGGCGTTTTCATCGCTTTTTTTACGATTTTAGGTTTTTGAACCGGTTCAACTGGCGTATTTTACGTTTTACGCATTTAGCCGGGAAACCAAACATCGCCCGACTATTTCGAAAACGGAATCGAATAGCCCGTGAGCACCCGCATCTGAATCGGTTGAGTTTTGTGCCGGTCACACGGCGTTTTCATCGCTTTTTTACGATTTTAGGTTTTTTGAACCGGTTCAACTGGCGTGTTTTTGTTTTTATGCATTTAGCCGGAGAACCAGACATCGGCCGACACTTTTGACAACCGATTCGGATAGCCCGTGAGCACCCGCATCCGAACCGGTTGGTTGTCGTGCTGGTCACACGGCGTTTACATCGCATATTTTACGATTTTAGGTTTTTGAACCGGTTCAACTGGCGTGTTTTTGGTTTAATGCATTTATCCGGAGAACCAGACATCGGCCGACACTTTTGACAGCGGAATCGGAAAGCCCGTGAGCACCCGCATCTGAATCGGTTGGTTTTTGTGCCGGTCACACGTTGTTTTCATCGCTTTTTTACGATTTTAGGTATTTGAACCGGTTCAACTGGCGTGTTTTACGTTTCATGCATTTAGCCGGAGAACCAGATATCGCCCGACTATTTCGAAAACGGAATCGAATAGCCCGTGAGCATTCGCATCCGAATCGGTTGGTTTTTGTGCCGGTCACACGGTGTTTTCATCGCTTTTTTACGATTTTAGGTTTTTGAACCGGTTCAACTGGCGTTTTTTACGTTTTATGCATTTAGCCGGAGAACCAGACATCGCCCGACACTTTTGACAACGGAATCGGATAGCCAGTGAGCACCCGCATCCAAATCGGTTGGTTTTTGTGCCGGTCACACGTTGTTTTCATCGCTTTTTTACGATTTTAGGTTTTTGAACCGGTTCAACTGGTGTGTTTTGCTTTTATGCCGTCACACGGCGTTTTCATCGCTTTTTCACGATTTTAGGTTTTTGAACCGGTTTAAGTGGCGTGTTTTACGTTTGATGCATTAAGCCGGAGAAAAAGACATCGCCCGACTTTTTTAACAACGGAATCGGATAGCCCGTGAGCACCCGCATCCGAATCGCTTGGTTTTTGTGCCGGTCACACGGCGTTTTCATCGCCTTTTTACGATTTTAGGTTTTTTGAACCGGTTCAACTGGCGTGTTTTACGTTTCATGCATTTAGCCGGAGAACCAGACATCGCGCGACACTTTTGACAACGGAATCGGATAGCCCGTGAGCACCCTCATCCGAATCGGTTTATTTTTGTGCCGGTCACACGGCGTTTTCATCGCTTTTTTATCATTTTAGGTTTTTGAACCGGTTCAACTGCCGTGTTTTATGTTATATGCATTTAACCGGAGAACCAGACATCGCCCGACACTTTTGACAACGGAATCGGATAGCCAGTCATAACCCGCATCCGAATCGGTTGGTTTTTGTGCCGGTCACACGTTGTTTTCATCGCGTTTTTACGATTTTAGGTTTTTGAACCGGTTCAACTGGCGTGTTTTTGGTTTAATGCATTTATCCGGAGAACCAGACATCGGCCGACACTTTTGACAGCGGAATCGGAGAGCCCGTGAGCACCCGCATCTGAATCGGTTGGTTTTTGTGCCGGTCACACGTTGTTTTCATCGCTTTTTTACGATTTTAGGTATTTGAACCGGTTCAACTGGCGTGTTTTACGTTTCATGCATTTAGCCGGAGAACCAGACATCGCCCGACACTTTTGACAACGGAATCGGATAGCCCGTGAGCACCCTCATCCGAATCGGTTTGTTTTTGTGCCGGTCACACGGCGTTTTCATCGCTTTTTTATCATTTTAGGTTTTTGAACCGGTTCAACTGCCGTGTTTTATGTTATATGCATTTAACCGGAGAACCAGACATCGCCCGACACTTTTGACAACGGAATCGGATAGCCAGTCATAACCCGCATCCGAATCGGTTGGTTTTTGTGCCGGTCACACGTTGTTTTCATCGCGTTTTTACGATTTTAGGTTTTTGAACCGGTTCAACTGGCGTGTTTTTGGTTTTATGCATTTAGCCGGAGAACCAGACATCGGCCGACACTTTTGACAACGGGATCAGATAGCCCGTTACCACCCGCATCCGAATCGGTTGGTTTTTTGTGCTATTCACACGGCGTTTTCATCGCTTTTTTCACGATTTTAAGTTTTTGAACCGGTTCAACTGGCGTGTTTTACGTTTTATGCCTTTAGCCGGAGAACCAGACATCGCCCGACACTTTTGACAACGGAATCGGATAGCCCGTGAACACCCGCATCTGAATCGGTTGAGGTTTGTGCCGCTCACACGGCGTTTTCATCGCTTTTTTTACGATTTTAGGTTTTTGAACCGGTTCAACTGGCGTATTTTACGTTTTACGCATTTAGCCGGGAAACCAAACATCGCCCGACTATTTCGAAAACGGAATCGAATAGCCCGTGAGCACCCGCATCTGAATCGGTTGAGTTTTGTGCCGGTCACACGGCGTTTTCATCGCTTTTTTACGATTTTAGGTTTTTTGAACCGGTTCAACTGGCGTGTTTTTGTTTTTATGCATTTAGCCGGAGAACCAGACATCGGCCGACACTTTTGACAACCGATTCGGATAGCCCGTGAGCACCCGCATCCGAACCGGTTGGTTGTTGTGCTGGTCACACGGCGTTTTCATCGCATATTTTACGATTTTAGGTTTTTGAACCGGTTCAACTGGCGTGTTTTTGGTTTAATGCATTAAGCCGGAGAACCAGACATCGGCCGACACTTTTGACAATGAAATCGGATAGCCCGTGAGCCTCCGCATCTGAATCGGTTGAGTTTTGTGCCGCTCACACGGCGTTTTCATCGCTTTTTTTACGATTTTAGGTTTTTGAACCGGTTCAACTGGCGTGTTTTACGTTTTATGCATTTAGCCGGAAAACCAGACATCGCCTGACTATTTCGAAAACGGAATCGAATAGCCCGTGAGCACCCGCATCTGATTCGATTGAGTTTTGTGCCGGTCACACGGCGTTTTCATCGCTTTTTTACGATTTTAGGTTTTTTGAACCGGTTCAACTGGCGTGTTTTACGTTTTATGCATTTAGCCGGAGAACCAGACATCGCCCGACACTTTTGACAACGGAATCGGATAGTCCGTGAGCAACTGCATCCGAATCGGTTGGTTTTTTGTGCCATTCACACGGCATTTTCATCGCTTTTTTTACGATTTTAGGTTTTTGAACCGGTTCAACTGGCGTGTTTTACGTTTTATGCATTTAGCCGGAGAACCAGACATCGCCCGACACTTTTGACAACGGAATCGGATAGCCAGTGAGCACCCGCATCCAAATCGGTTGAGTTTTGTGCCGCTCACACGGTGTTTTCATGGCTTTTTTTACGATTTTAGGTTTTTGAACCGGTTCAACTAGCGTGTTTTACGTTTTATGCATTTAGCCGGAGAACCAGACATCGCCCGACTTTTTTGACAACGGAATCGGATAGCCCGTGAACACCCGCATCTGAATCGGTTGAGTTTTGTTCCTATCACACGGCTTTTTCATCGCTTTTTTTACGATTTTAGGTTTTTGAACAGGTTTGACTGGCGTGTTTTACGTTTTATGCATTTAGCCGGAGAACCAGACATCGCCTGACTATTTCGAAAACGGAATCGAATAGCCCGTGAGCACCCGCATCTGATTCGGTTGAGTTTTGTGCCGGTCACACGGCGTTTTCATCGCTTTTTTACGATTTTAGGTTTTTTGAACCGGTTCAACTGGCGTGTTTTACGTTTTATGCATTTAGCCGGAGAACCTGACATCGCCCGACACTTTTGACAACGAAATCGGATAGTCCGTGAGCAACTGCATCCGAATCGGTTGGTTTTTGTGCCGGTCACACGGTGTTTTCATCGCTTTTTTCACGATTTTAGGTTTTTGAACCGGTTCAACTGGCGTGTTTTACGTTTTATGCATTTAGCCGGAGAACCAGACATCGCTTGACACTTTTGACAATGGAATCGGATAGTCAGTGAGCACCCGCATCCGAATCGGTTGGTTTTTGTGCCGGTCACACGTTTTTTTCATCGCGTTTTTACGATTTTAGGTTTTTGAACCGGTTCAACGGGTGTGTTTTGCTTTTATGCATTTAGCTGGAGAACCAGACATCGGGCGACACTTTTGACAACGGGATCGGATAGCCCGTGACCATCCGCAGCCGAATCGGTTGGTTTTTTGTGCCAGTCACACGGCATTTTCATCGCTTTTTTATTATTTTAGGTTTTTGAACCGGTTCAACTGGCGTGTTTTATGTTATATGCATTTAGCCGGAGAAGCAGACATCGGCCGACACTTTTGACAACGGAATCGGATAGCCCGTGAGCATCCGCATCCAAATCGGTTGGTTTTTTGTGCCGGTCACACGGCGTTTTCATCGTTATATTTACGATTTTAGGTTTTTGAACCGGTTCAACTGGCGTGTTTTTGGATTTATGCATTTTGCCAGAGAACCAGACATCAGCCGACACTTTTGTCCATGGAATCGGATAGCCAATAAAAACCCGCTTCGGAATCAGCTCATTGTTGTGCCGGTCACACATTGTTTTGTCTGCGTTTGCTCGTGATTTTAGATTTTTGAAACAGTTTAAAACACGTGTTTCGTTTTTTTTTGCGTTTAGCTGGAGAACCAGACACCAATCGACACTATTGACCACGCGATCGGATAGCCCGCCACACCATGTTTTCACCGCTTTTTGACGATTTTAGATTTTTGAACCGGTTACATATATATACATATATCCTCATTCCCGCAATCTCCCAAATTCTTCAAATCCCTCACCCCCCAAATGCCCCAAGACCAACGGTACACCGCGCCGCATTCTTTACTTGCTTCAAATAAAACAAAACTGTGTTAAGGTCAAACAAATCCACTGGTTCGGACTCATATCCCCTCCTTCAATAATCAAAAACAGTGGTAGAATGACAACTGTACACCGCGCCGCGTTTCTTTCATGCTTCAGATAATGTAAAATAGTATTTAAGTGGTATATATGTTCCGCCCAGAACTGAAACCTGAAATAACGTGAATTATTGCTAAGATGAAAGACAACAACTGTTTTCGCATTTCTTGGCCGTAGCCAAAGCAACCATCGCGATCATCTACATTGGTACATTGACCCTCCCTCCAGTAGGTTTTTTCTGTTTATTAGAGAAACCTTTATGAAAACCATAAAAAGTAAACTTCACAGAGGTTTATTGTCTAGTTTTGAGCCTGAATGTATGAATTTTTTTTAAAAAAAATGTATTAACACATTTTGGAACACACACTCTACCGCGGTCAAATGGAACTAGAAATGCTAGAAAAGATGTTTAATATGTATAATTATATCCAAAGGAAATTATGTTTATAAGTATAATAGTTTTTTAATATTTAAAATTTAAAAAACTGTGGTTTTTTTCTAATTATGAATGGGAAAGTCCCCTTAACCCTTTTGTTCATACCCAACTTTACCAACACTATTTAGCACGAGGCGTACCCATGCTCGGTATTATTGAATTTTTTATTTTTAGTAAAAAAATAATGTAAAATAAATAATTTTTTTTGTGATATACAGTAATGTTAAATATTAAAGTAAGTTTAAGACAGAAAATCCCACAGAAATGCGAATACCGTTATAAATTGACATCCGTCACCTCAGGTAGCAGATGCGATTTCTGTTGTTCGGGGTGGAGCAGCTGCTCTTTAAGTCAGAAAGTATGTCAATGTCAAGGTTATTTCTAACATTTCTACAATGTATTGGATGCAAAGACAGGTTAGTATACCTTGAGTTTCCGGCTGATTCAGACGTGTTAGTCAAATTCTGAGTGAAGTGAAAGAAAAATAATATGGAAGAAGTACCTCGAGCAGAATTTACTAGGTAAGTAAACTTCACATATGAAGACCAAGGGGGAAGAATGGTACATGTCAATGAAAATTGATTTTGAGAAAAACCGATTTTAAGGCTTGAAATCGTTTTGGTGGGAAGGGTTCTACTAAATACCATGGAAATAAAATCTTCACTGTTTATTAATGCCGGTACCGAGACACGGCTACAGAAGCGTTGGCGACTGGACAACAACCATTCTTCCCCCTCCGCTTGGAAACAAACCATTCTTCCTCAGCACCCTGAAACTGTTGTGTGTTATATCTTTCCAACGATACATTTTTCCTTCATACATCGATTAGTACTCTTAAAAAGGTAACATATGGTACTTCTACCTCACTTTTCGTCAAAAGTGGACAACAACCATTTTCCCCCTTGTTCTTCATATGTGAAATATTTGTAAATTTTTTAACACAAATTTTGTGTAATTTTGATCAAATTTGAAATAATCTAATTTTTAACCTATAAAATAATATAATACTTGTATCTTTAAAATGATTGCCGCAGAGAAAGAAGCTTTTTTGAAAACGATGTTCAATGAAGACGAAAGTGATTGAAACGGAATGTCTGATAGTGATGACGAAGACTGGGTGCCGCAGTCCATTTCAAATCTTCCAGTTTCGGATAATGATTCAGATAATGAATGTGCACAATTTGCTGATGATACAGAAAAAAATGAATCTGAAAATAGTGAGAGTGAAGATGATGATGAAGTAGAAAGCGCAGAGCCAACAGGTAGTACTCATTTTTTTGCTAATTATAATGGAAATAGTAACTTTTGTCTGCAAAGATCAAATTTATATTGTAATAATTACAAATTCTAGGATCAGCAACTAACAGTTTTATTGCGAAGGATAAACCTGAGTGAAAAGAGACAGCACCACATCAACATCAAACAAAAACAAACAAAAAAGCATTGGCTACCTATGCAAATTACAATGCAGCTCCTCCGAATGCTCAACATCAATGGAAGTATGTAACGATACCGGAAATTTACTCATTCTTCGCCGTTTTGATTTGTGCTAGTGCCATAATTCGCATATAATCCTGGACTATTGGTTGAGCAAGATTCAATGGGAAGGAAGAAAATCCTGTCATATTTGTTGTAAAATGACGATCAAAAGACGAAGGAAAACGCGCAAGAACTGCAGTGGATGCGAATTGCCAGTTTGCGACTCATCGCATCAAAAAATATTATCAAATGTTTTGAATATAATCGATGACATTATTTATAAACATATATTATTATTGTATCATAGCTTTTTTAGTAAATATATATTTTAATGCCTTAAAAAAATTTTTGGCGTGTATTTTGCTTCATGTTTGACGTGGGTACCCAGGTACCCGGGTGCGAATGCGATGGCTTCAGTTTAAGCTCAATTTTTAGTTTAAAAAAATAATAAATAAAAAAAATCATAATTCTGTTGCTAAAGACCTAAATAACGACGATCCGGGAGATTAAAACGAAATTTTAATTTTTCCCAGTTTTTTTAATGAAAATATAGCTCGGTGGGCATCCGGGTACCCGGGTATGAATATAAGGGTTAAGCTAACCGCTTTAGCGAATATACTTTCAGTTTAGGCGAATGTCGTATTTGAGAGTATAAAATTAGAAAATAATATATTAGGATGTCTGGAAGTCATTTTATGTTCGTAGAAGCAAACGGGACAACAGAACAAAATCGCCAATTTGAAATAATAAGTATTTAAAATTTCAATTCAAGTTTATTCCACGTATAATTACCTGTTTCTTTTCGGCTATATTAATCTGTTTTTAATGAAATTTTGTTACGCTATGATTTCCGATCATACACAATTCTTATTCTGTACGTTTGTGTGTTTATTTATTAATATACAATTAAGATAATTATATAGTATATAATTATTAATAGAATATAATTCGCTTGGCGGCACACTACTTTAATGCCCATCGTATGGCTACCGATCAAGCCACCATCGAAATTTGTATCGTCGAAATCTCTACTCCTTAATTCCTTTTTCGAGTGATGAATATTTACATTGTTTTCTCCAACAAGGACTATTGCATCATTCATACTGTTTTTCACTAGAAATCGCTTCTTAACAGCACTCCCAATGTTCGCATTCAAATTATTATTGTTATTACTGAAGATTGTTGCTCTTCTGTTGGAAAGTTCACTATTCACGTTTGAGTCAGTAACAGGTCGATTTTTCTCTCCTATAAAATTCAATACTGATATTTCTATGTTTTCCGCATCGCCTATTTTTCGTCCTTTTCCAATGGACGATAGCGTTCCACCATTCGACGAACTAATCCTTGCTGCTTGGCCACAATTGCCATTCTCGCACGGTACTACTGTATTGCCAATGAAATTCTTCACTATATTGCCATTAATGTTATGATGATGTTGCATCTGCAATCTTTGCTGTTGAAATTGCAATTGCTGTGATTGACCGTTACTGAATGTTGAACTGTACAACTCGCTTCCATTGCGGATAACTTGGTCGTTATTGATTGCCGTTAACGATGGCTGCATCATGCCACCGTTCATTGCTATATCCTCACCATGATGATGATGGCGTTGATGAATTGTATTGCCGCCGCCTAATATATTGGTATCGAAAGTGCCCGTGCTTCCGCCACCAGGATCTGCTCCCATGCCACCGTTAAGTACGTCTCCAAAATTGAAGGACGTGAATTCAGTTGGAAATATATAAAAGATGACGAACATCACGGCGTAAACGAATAAGTGAAACAACATGCATGTCCATATCAAATTAACCTGGAATCAAAATACAATTGGTTAATATATTGAAACTGTGCATATCTAGCAAATTCAGGGTGTCTCAAAAAAAAGTTCAGATTTGTTTGGCTGACTGCGCGAACGCATCGAATCTGTGGAAAGTGCGGGAGGGAGCGTTCCTCGGGATCGGGTCGTCCAATGTGCGTGCAAGAGTTTTACAAAAACGATTATTCACCGACTGTACCGCCTAGAAGGTTTTGCAGTATTCGAGGCTTTCGACACTTAAATGATGCGCCAAGCATCCCTCTCATTCGAAAATGGGTCAAAAAAAATTAAGAGGCCGGTTCAACACTATAAAAACCTAAATCGGGACGGCCAAGGTCATCAAGAACGGTAGAAAACGTAAAGAGTCTAAACCAGTCTGTTCGTGAGGATCCGAATCTTTCAGTTCGGCAGCGCGCAAGTACTTTAAATGTGCATAGATCATCATTACACCGCATGTTGCATAAGGATTCAAAACTGCACCCGTACGAAATTCAATTGGTGCAAGAATTAAAACCCCAGGATGCCAGTCATAGGCTTGACTTTGTAAACCAGGCAATTGATCTACTTTCGACGTTTAACAATATCTTGTTTTCGGATGAAGCTCATTTTCATCTTATTGGGCACGTAACTAAACAAAACTGTCACTATTGAGGTGTAAAGAATCCAAACCACAAGCATGAGAGACCACTTCATTAACCAAAAGTGAGTGTATGGGCTGCGATGTCACGAGGAATTGTTGGCCCTTACTTCTTTTTAAAAAAAGATGCAAGTGGACGTACGGTTACAGTAAACTCAGAGCGTTATGTGGAGATGTTAGACAATTTCTACTGTCGGAACTGCAAAACTTCTCTGGTTATAACCAAAGAACATGGTTCCAGCAGGCAGCGGCAACCTCACACACGTTCAATACGTCTCTGGCTAGAGTACGTGAAATTTTTCCTGGCAAATTGATCTCCAAGAGAGGCGAAATAATCTGGCCTTCGCAGTCTTGATTTAACTCCTATGGACTTTTTTCTATGGGTTTATCTCAAATCAAAAGTTTATATCAATAAATCGACTTCTCTGGCGCATTTGAAAGAAAATATACGCTACGAAATCGCAGCCATCACGGAATCGATCGGCCGAGCCGCCATTAGAAATTTTACCATATGACTAAATGAATGACGTGAACGCGAAAGTTTAGATTTAGACGATATTATTTTTAAGAAATGAATTCCGAAATACTGTTCCTTAATAATTAATAAACATTTTTTATAGACATTTAGTTTTTTATTTTATCGACTCATAAAATATAAACGTTCTTTTTAGATGCTATCGATGGATGTATTATCTTGCTAAAATATACAATTTTCTTAATCAAGATTATCGCCAAAGTCAAGAAGGATATTCTCAAAGAGGGCTGTATAGAATTCGAAATTTATCCATGTGCTTACAAAGCAAATTGGAGTTGTTATCGGGTAGCAAAATCCCACCCAAACCATTAACGAACTGAAACCAAAATTTCGACTCATCAAGGCATCCTGCTTCTTGCGTAGATCATGCCAGTCGTCATTAAATCCATCGGCACCATCTAAATTGACCTTCTTCTCATCAGAGAAGATAACATTTTTCAATTGCTTGTCCCAAGTCATGTGATTTCTGACAAATTCTAGTCTCACTGGTTTATGGGATTTATCGAGGTGTGCTTTTGTTGTTGTTTTTCTATATTTAAAGAGTTTTCTGTCAAATGAAATTATCTGTATTTGACGTTTGGTAGCCGGCAACTTCAAATCGTTTTTCGCTTCGTTCACTTTCACCTTCCCGGCCGATACTTCACGAAAATTGTCGGAAATGTCACCACTGACTTGGCTTTTTATCAACACCTTTGACCCGATTTTTGGAATTAATTTTCACCTAACCGTAAATAATTACTCACTACTTGACAAGATCTCCCGACTCTTCTCGAAATTTCACAAACTGAAAGCCCACATGATTTCATTGTATCGATTTTAACTTTTTCTTCGGCATTCAATATTCACGTGTTGGATTTTTTTTTACGGTACTGAGTAGCAAAATTAACAGAGTTGACTCCTTTTTTCATCAGTGATAAGAATCCACCGTAGTGATCACAAAGTGATGGCCAATCCAAAACTGTGATGTCTTCTCCCTCAAATCAGTCATTAACACAACGAACAGTATGAATGGGCCAGATCTTGTTGAAAAATCCAATCCATGCTTTCAAAGATTTCATCAAAATCGGCTGCTGCCGTTCGTAGTCTTCCTCTTAAAATTCTGATTTGCACAGGCCCCATATAGGAAATGGCTCCCCATATCATAATTGAACCCAATCTGCTGTGGTGGCGGGATAAATATTTCCTCTCCTTTCGATTATCATGGAAATCATATGAGAAGCCATCAGGACCATCCAAACAGAAGCTTTTTTCATCGGAAAAGATTACTTTCTTCCACTATTCATCCCAGCTGATGTGGTTTCGAGCAAACTGCAGCCGTAGAGTTTGAGGCTACCCTCAAAATTTGGCGCCATTCTTTCTCAGTGGTCGCAGTTTTGATCCCTGCTTGGTTATTTTTGCCGCAGTTTTCCGGATCCCGGAGAAAACGGCACACTGCGTTGGCACTACGACCGATTTTTTCTGCTGTTTTCCTTCCGGAATATCCTTCTTCCTTCAAGGCATTTATTTTTCCCATTTCTACCAGGTTTAACTGATGAACTTTAGCAAAACAAATTCTCACAGAAAAGTAATAGCACACTCACTGTAGGCAGTCCAAAACAGAATAACGTACATAATCAGTTGCTCCGTTTTTGTATGCACAATCTTGGATAAATAAATTCAGGTAAACGATCGTGTATGTGATTATTCTACATTTTATGATTGGGATTTCCATAGGCAATGAAACCATTATCGATTTGTTTTTCTATACCTCCCCGACCTCTAGGAAACTCAAAATATTTGGGTGTACCTAACCAGTTGCTCGTCAGTGTATATTGCGTTATTCTACTAACTCTACCTTATTCCAGAAAAGCGGATAGAACACAATCCATCAGAAAGTTAACTAGAATAATAACTTCAAAACAAAGCTGTAGGTTTACCAATTCAGGTTACGGTACTAGTAAACATTAGAAGAATTTTTATGAGTTTTTTGTCAGCTTCTTCATTAAATATCAAAATGCAACTTTTTTTCAACAATACATCTTTTTAGAGGACAAAAAATAATTTGTTATTAAATTATAAAACTATTTTATAAGGGTGCCAAAGCTAACACCTCGATAAGTACCCCACCACATGGCCGACAGTTAATCTAGAAATTTACAAGTCTGAAACAGAAAGCTAAAAAAGGTTTTTAAAGACTAAGGTCTCTTACGTTAAAATTCACTACCGTTTATGGAAAATTGGTTGGAAAAAAACGCGGAGCTTTGAATTTTTTTTCTTGCTAAATCAACGTAATCGTTTAACAGTTCCATAATTTGAGATTGCTGTGCTCGAAGCGAAATTCTTGCGGGATGGTGATATAGTCGTTCCTAGAATTCGATCTTTGTTGTCTCCTTGCCTCAGTGCCAAATTGGGTAATTGGATAGCAATAAGATAATTAAACGAAGATGACATAATAACATAGCTGTTTATTTGCATAATCTGAAATTATGGAACTGTTAAATAATTACTTTCCTAGTATCTACTTTATGCTACAATTACTCAACACCATAGCATTCATGGCTAGCCACGTTGGGCGCCAGTCTGGTTTATTGCCGAGTTGGCTATGAGACACGAAGAGGACGCAGGATTGATTCTAGGAACAAAGGATGATCCCATCATTAGCTATGATTTTGCTTCGATTACAACAGTTTTTAATAATAAATCCGTTCAACAATGAATTTTTAGTATAATTTACATATTTAAATGATCGAATAATTTGCTGATTTCTAAAAATAAATGTATTTGTAATTGAACATTGCTGATTTACCTTAAACTAATTACATCCACAATTATTCAAAGAAAAAAACAATACCGACTGGGGATCGAAGACACGACGACGAAAATTATTCAAAAAAAACAGTACCAACCGGGGATCGAACACACGACCCCATGATCACGAGCTAGTGGCGCTTGCTTCCTACACTGCACCGCTTCTGCCAGACGGAAAAACTTACTAATACATAAGCGACGCTAAAAACTTTAGAAGCATTTTTCTGAAAAACGAGGGGGTGTTGCGGTCTAATATTTTAAGGATCGAATAACCTTGATGTGTTTTTTCAAAATATTCTAAGAGATCATTTTTAAAGGTGCGAGGAGTTGAAAAAGGACAAAAAAATCAATATTTTGAAATTTCTAATGTGTACTACTACATTAAAATGAATTGATTCCAGTTGAAATGACGTAAGTCTCATTTCAGGGAATCTTTGATTGATTTTACAAATGCCCAATTTTTGGTTGTGCTCAATTTTGCCATTTGTTTGAATCGTCATCTTGTCGACGCGTGTACGAATTATTAAATTATAATCAAATGCATAAAACACATTTTTATCGCATATTGAAAATTTTGATGGCGGCCGAAACTTTTTCGTATGTTATCTAATAAAGTAAATCCGGACAAGTTTCAAATCAGAGCCTACTTACCTTCGACTTTCTACCATATTTCGTTATGCTGACAAATGGCACCAAAGCAATCGTTAGCAGCATACCGCACATTAGTCCAGCAATAAGTCCTGCGAAATTTTGCTGCCAAGGCAACGTTCCCATGCCGAATAACGTGCCGACCAAAACAATCAATTTCATAAGAGCTAAATGCGGTTTCTTCAATTGCTTCCAGTGTATGAGCAGCAATAATACGACCAATGACGATAAAACGCCGGCTAACGAAGCTAGTGGTCCGACCTGGTGACAAAAATATACATCTATAGATGATTCAGATATAGAGAAATCTGGATGGATCTACTTCTAGCTTATACGGTACGAGAATTGCACTCGTCAAATTGCCTGCTAGGCCGGACCCAATATAGACAATAGCCGTTCGGATTGGTCCAATCAAACGTTCTAAGTCGGCTAAGAATATATGTTGAAAGGCAACTGTGATAGCTAAGTGTATTATTCCCGCGTGCAAGCACAGCGACGTGAAAAGACGATAGAACTGATCCGGAACTTCTGTCGAGAAGAAGGGAAACATTCCGCAGACATTGTTTAGACAGGAAACCTGCGCGTATAAGACAAAGATTTTGTTATTAAAAAGTAAATAATGGAAAACACTACGTTGGATCATACCTGGGAACAGAGCGATGCCTCTTCGTGAAAGTAGCCGTTGACAAAGTCACAATATTCACGTGTTGTTATCCGACATTCGCCGAACACCCCGGTGCAGCACGGATGTCCAATCACCTCGCACACCATATGCTCGGCCGTTTGATCCTTGAAGCGAAATCGTTGTGAAAATGAATTGGTTTTGCGACAAATCGGCCATTTGGTTATGTCGTCCGGCCACTCGTACGGCGCAATCGAAGCAGGAGCATCACAGAATTTGGGGTCCAGGCCGCAGACAGAACCGGATATTCGGCCGCCCGGTCCTGATTCGCCTGGCGACCACTTCTTCCAGGTCGAAATCGATTTCTGGAAGATAGAAAAGTCGGTTCATACGAAGAGTAACAAATAACAAAATGGAAGGACTACTTACCGTTGGCCAAAGACCCCGAACGGAGCAGTCGGCCTGTGAGCTTTGAACACATCCGGAATCATCATTGCGAATACAGCAAGCAGTCTCGCGTTCCTGCCGTCGTGTCTTGGATATCACTTCTATGATTTTAACATCTCGCCGCATGCATGCCGCGAATTTCCCGCCTAAATGCACCAAGTCGTTGCCGCGCGGGCCAATCCACACGTTGCGCTGTTCTTGGTGTTGCACAGTTTGCAAACTTAGGCTGGTGACCAGAACTTGCCCCGATTTTTGCTCGACGCCGATCCCAATCGGACCAATACCGTAGCAGATCAAGGACAACACGAGTACCAAGATCTGAACAGTATTGATCCAATAAGTGAAGAATGGCCGATGGTCGCTCCGATCGTCCAGTTCGTGTGAACGGAACAATTTCACCTTGTGGGCTACTGGTCTACGTGAGTTGTCTAGAACCCCGTCCAAGAGCTGCGACGAAATGCGCGTGCCACGGTAGCCATTGCGTTGCTGGCTGCCCATGATGCCACCTCCCAGATTAACGGTGCCCGCTCCAACGCCGCCATTGTTTCCGGGACCCATGCAAGCGCCACCTTGTGCCTGCTGGTGGTGGTTGTGGTAGTGCTGATACTGCTGGTGCTCCCCTGAGGTTCGCCATCCATGGACTCGTTCTCCCATGTATATCTGCCGAGCATGCATATTTTGATTGTTCTGGCCACTGTTTCCACCCGAATTTCCATTCGAGCAGCCAAGGTCGTTGCTGGCGATGTCAAAGAACACCTCGTCTTCCTGTAGCGCCGACAGTCCCTCGCACATGTCTCCAGGATTATCGCCGTTCAAGGTTGTCACATGCGTGGGTGCAAAGCTGCGCGACCATTGCTTCTGATTGCGCTGCTGTCGCTTGTTGAGCGTTTGGATGATGTAGGAGATGCCGGAAGCTATCATGCTGGGAACGGAAGACTTCTTCTCAATCGAAACGTGGTCGAAGCTTCCCGGATCACAGCTGTTGTAAAGGTGGTGAACTTGGTTCTCGTCCGTGGTTTGAGCTGGCAGAATGTCTGGCCTGTCGCCAACTTGCGGCGAAGGATTGTATTGACCACCGCAGCGCCGGTCCCGCCTCGGCCGGGATCCGATGTTCACCGGTTCCAGCTCGGGTTTAAGCGGACCGAAGCGGCGCAAAGCTAAGCGGTTTTGGCGCTCATTCCATTTGATTTGTTCTTCCTCCTCTGACTGTATATCGACGCCAAAGAACTTGGCGATTTCACGGCGCACGTATTCTCGCAGGCGTTGCTTCCTTGACAGGCGTTGCATCTGCTGACGTATCGTCAGGGTCCCGTTACGTTGCGGGGTCGTACTGAGAACATTACCGCCGGGGCTGCTCATGGCGTGGCTAGTTAAGCTAGCATGATGGTGCGGTAAGGATTGCGAGCCTACAGGCATGGAATGGTGCTGGGTTTGCGGCTGCGATTGTTGCTGGTGTGTAAGACTCGATTGAGGTGCAGTGTTGCGGCCGATCAAGCCTGCATGAGAAGCTAGCATCTGCGGAACTTGTTGCGAAGGCGTCCCAGTTTGAACGTTAGTATAAGCGGAAGCGCTGGAATGGTGTTGCTGTGTTTGCACCATGCCACTCGACGACTGGGATGTGTTCGACGAGGGCGTGGGTGAAGTCGTCGAGTTGTATTGTTCGCCACAAGCGGATGTCGCATCCATGACGCCACCACCGGAAGCCGAGGTGGCCAGCGCCGAAGAACTTTGTTGCTGAAGAACCGGGCTGGTCGGCCCCGTTGTTTGGGTTGTCTGATGCACCCCCGTAGCTCTTCGCATTGAGCTGCAATGAAGGCAAGTGCTGCTGTTTGGCTCAGACATTACGCTCACAGGAGTGACAACGCGGCTACTTCCTACGCCCAAATACTCCACGCTCGGTGTTCTATGCATGTACTCGCTGACAACGCAAGCTGTTCGCGCTTGGCGTGTAACTGGCTGCGAGGTGGGATGAACGGAAGCAGGTGAGGGCGCAGCGCTAGCAACTGAAAGCTGCTGATTAGACGACGATCCATTGAGGTGGCATTTCATGGGTCTCATGCGGGGCGTAGTGACATAGTGGTCTGTTACACTAGCTCGTTGCTCCTGGGATGGCAGTGTCTGAAGTCCTGACGAAGTAGCACCCTGATCCGCTACTCCGCAGCATTTCATTCGGAAGCGATATGGCAGTGTACTGACGCTTGAGTGTTGCGACTGAGGTGGATGCTGAGGCTGTCCATTCTGCGTTTGGGATAGCTGCGATCCAGCTGCTCCACTGTTTGTGCATTGAGACGATGAGTGCGACGATTGTGAGATGTCCGAGTAAATTTCCGTTAGGGGCGGCGGTGTCGGTACATATCGTTTTACTGGCGTGTGAACAGTCGACGATAAGTATGCATAGGTGTCGCTCGAGACCAAGGGTGTACTGTTGGCTAGAAAGTGCGTCGCTGTTACGAAGCGATCGCAACGGGGAAAAGCCTCCCTGTATCTTTCAGACACGCAATACCGTGAACTAGGTGACAAAGTTCGCTGTAAGGTTCCACTGCCATATTTGAGGGTGGACGAACCATGCGGAACTGGAGACTGATCGTAGTGATGTAGCTGCTGTGTACTTGAAATCGATGGCGACGGAATCCCCATGACAAAACGATCGCTATTTGGAGCAGGAGAAGGTGGAGGTAGACAACATGTGGCCAAAGAATCATCATAGCGGTCAATGGAGTGAAGTGAAAGCCGACCACTGAACAAATGACATCCATCTTGTTGATGTTGCTGACTGTAGCGGCTAGGAGATGCAATGCTTGCATAGTTAGATGCAACCTTCAATGATGAAGAACATGCACCGCTTCCAATCGATTGGCTACTGTTAGCTGCTACCGTTGGCTCGAGAGAGCACGGTGATCCGGGACCGCCGCAATGATCTCCTGAACTAATTTGCTGAAGCTGATACTGATAGCTAAGTGATGACTTTCTGCGTCTTTCGATAGTGTTTACAGCAAGACCAGAAGTGGCTGCTGACTGCTGATGTTGATTATGGTTTATATGCGATGTTTGCGCTGGAACTGGTGAAGCTGAAGTAGGGTTCAGCGATGCTGAAGGTGTACCACCACCAGGAGAAACCAAAGAATGTTGTTGACTTTGCGAATGGTGGAGATGGTGTTTTTGTTGTGACTGTGGATGGGGCTTATGATAGTCGAGTCCATCATCAGTAGACATATAGACGATTTCGATGTAACCGCCTCAATCGATTACGAAGCTCAGTTCATATACACGAATCTGTAAGCATCTACTCTCACTTTTGGCACTGATGTTCATAGAATGCAAGTCAATTTCATAATCTAACTATTGATGCCACCACTATAAGGCCGGAGTTCTCAGATCAGCTTGCTGTGCACTATCGAACATTTCCTTCTAAAGTGTGTTCACACCGATTTGTCACGGTTATCACAGAACATTGAACGATTAGCTTTCAGCATCACGCAATCCGATTTCTAAAAAAACAACAGAAAAGCCTCAAATAGAATTCACAGCGAACAATTCTATTTGCGGTTTGATATGGCACGTGCTTCTAGGCTTTCGTCAAAAGAAGCCTAGTTATAGTTTCAAAACAAAAACATTTGGATTTTGACGTCGACATACTAAGAATAAAGGAGACTATTCAAAACTCCTACTTCAGCTCGATAGTATACATCAGAAGAAAATCGGAAAACAATAAAACAAGAAACCTATGGATACACACTTGTAATCAACTTTCACTGATTCGTCCAGAAATCAACTTCGTTTTGTAGCTCGCTTCACTTTTTCGTTTGTTTATACGCTTTGAGAAAATCATTTTACCATGATGAGCGTTCTCAAACAAATCGTCCGTAAGGATCCATGTCGTCTCATTACTTCCGCGGATTCCACACAATATATTCCCGTTTTGTTATTCCGCACTAATTGCGCGGCGACTACGTGGATTCAGGATGGCTCCCTTTAAATAATCTTTGCAGCGTTTTCATATTTCATAAAAATACTGTTTTCCGAAATAAGGGCAGCAGCAATAATCTATTTTTCCATGGAATTATTACGAATACGGTAGTCGAGTTGGTAAGGGAAATGGAAAGAGCAATAATCATATGTCATGGGCTTTGTGGTATGCGCATGTAGAAATCAACGCAATAACACGCGTGGAAAATAACATCCACATGGGACTTGAAATGGAATTCAGAATTCCGGTTAAGCGCTTTCAAAAGCTACTACATTTTCTCGGCACCTCAACTATGTTGGAATCATTTGTTCAGCACTTCCAACAAAGTGTCATAAGGATCGAACATATGAACGGAACTCGCGGAAACTGAACAGCACACTGAAATCCTTGAGGGGAAGTGACTTAGGCATACATATAGCATCCCCATACTTCAGTGCGTGAGTGTAGGAATTAAATCTTGCCCGAAGAAACAGGGAAACCTTCCTACTGATGGTAAAAAGTTTTCTTATTAGTGGGGGTAGGGGGTGGTGGGCTTGGATTGGTGATAAAAGCTACTGTCGTTTGGGTGAAGAAGAAATAAGGCTTGGCGAGAATATATGTAGATATGTTGCCAGGATGAATCTGAGATTGAATTTTACTTTCATTCGCAAAAATACTCCCAGCAAATTAGATTGTCGATCATTTATAACTTTGTACAAATCAAAGGAAAGAAAACTATGAAGGGGGCAGTCTGGGTCTTTTGGGCCAAATTTCAATATATTTTTTAAATATAAATATTTATTGAAATGGTATAATCTTTTGTACATCAACAAGCAACTATTGAACTTTAAGAAAAAAATCACTTTTATTTACAAAATAGCGGCTATCACGGAGGCATTCAAATAACTGGTTGACATGATATCTTCTCACTGGAGCATCTGAAGCACAAAATCCGAATGACATGTTGAAAAAAAATGAATGTAATAAAATAATAAAAGAAACAAAGCAACAATATTATACCATAAAGCTTGAGCAAAGCTCAAAAACCCATAGGCAGTTCTGGAATCTAGTTGACGGTGTTCTAAGGAAAGGCGAAAAAAGTAAGACCCACAATATTGAAAAACTATCTTTCTCGAACAAGATGGTCAGTGAACCGAATGAAATCGTCAATTGCCTTAATCACCATTTCTCAAAAATAGTTCATGAAATAGTAACCAAATTGCCTACGATACGGACATCATCGTCCCGAAACACATCCCCAATCTCTTCTTTTCATTTAAGAACAACCTAATGAGAAAATTCTTTAATGCAAGGTAAGAAGTTTTGAGTCTGCAAATAGGGAATATTTTGTTGGTGTGCAGTTTGCAATCACTCAAACAATACTCGCAAAATTTGAAGAAAGAGTCTTTCATCGAAAGTTTTTTTAAATAATTATTAAAGATTAAACAAATATATCCTTCGAGAAAACGTGAAGAAAGTATAATTTCGTTTAATTCACTTCCAAATGTTAGCAGAACTTATTTTAATCTTCAAAAGCTATTTTTTATAGTAGATATATTCAAATATACACTAAAAGGCATAGAGGCTTAACTGCAAGGTCGTTTCGACCTAAGAATAATGTGAGATAAATTTTAGTTGAGAAAATTAAAATAAAGCGGTTGTGATTAACACGTTTCCTGTCCTGAACAAAACAACAAAATAGCTCTGCATGTTCAAATTACTTTTTGCTGAAATTTGTACCAATATGAGTCTTTTAGCACCCCAAGCATAGCAAATCATTGATGAAAAAATTGAAGTAGGTAATAGTTACCTGAAACATATATGGTTCAAGAGCGCATGGGCGATAAGAATTAAAAAGCTAGGACCTAAAAGAGGAGACATAGTTGCTCGTCAGAAAGGCAACATAACAGTCATGAAATCGAGAGATAAACGTGACGTCGCAATGATCTCCACTTGCCACGCCGCTACAATGGAAATATCTTCAGGCAACATGCCTAAATTGAAACCAAAAGCAGTGCTGGATTATAACGCCTGAAAGAAAGAAAGGTATAGATGTGTCTGATCAGCTTTTAAGCTATTATGACCCGAAAAGAAAGTCGCTGACTTGGTACAAAAAAGTAGCTCTGGATGTTTTGATCTTTGACGAACGAAACGCTTTTATACCAAAAGCTGTATCCGGCAGGGAAACCATACTGCACCAGGTCCTGATCTGGTCTCCGTTGATTACCTCAAATTAATCAGAGAAAGTATTGCTGATACTATCGTGAAATTAATAAATAAATGTATTAGGCAGGGAAGATTCCCGAAATACTTAAAAATCTGTGCAGTTATACTGATTTTTAAAGGGGGTAATGAAACTGACCCAAACAACTACAGACTAATCTCACTCTTGAATTCCTTAGGTAAAATCCTCGAAAAAATTTGTAGATTCTCGTATCAAAGAATTCGTATTGCAAGACGAAATCTTGGAAAGAAACCAGTACGGATTCCAGGCAGGCAAAGGCACAACAGATGCCATTCCTGATGTCATTAGATTTGTAAATGAATACTTGGATAAGGGCCACTACGTTGCAGCAGTTTTCGTGGACCTAAAGAAAGCATTCGACACAGTTACACATGAAACTTTAATCACCAGGCTCGGTGAATATGGAATGGTTGAGAAAGCAAATAATTAATACACAGTTACTTGACGGATAGATTTCAAAATATGTACACTAATTGGATGTGTTAAAAGCAAATCTGCTGAATTTAGCATAGGGGCAGGGCTCGATCCTAGGACCAACGCTATTTCTACTTTATGTCAACTCCAGAAAAAAATCAGAGCTTGTTGCGAAAATGGTTATGTATGCAGATGACACTGTGCTCGTATACTCAGGTAAAACTAGCCTCGAAATTGAACAAAAAGTAAATACTGACCGCGACAAGTATTGGTATTGGCTTCTACAAAGTAGATTGGCAATAAACGCGGGAAAACGAAATATTTTATTTTCAAACAAAATAACAAGACTGACATACAACCACATGTAAAACTCAATGACACAAGCCTCCAGAGAGTAGAACAAATAAAATATTTAGGATTCCTAATAGACGAGAAACTAACATGGACTCCACACATAAATGATCTAAGGCTGTCTTCATTGGTCTTCTACGTCGCTTCTACTTCTTTCCAAAGAAAAAAAAATCCAAATTATGTATGTGCATCTTCTTTCCAAAATTTTCTACAGCATCTTGAATTGGAGCCAAACCTCTAAACCCCATGACCATCTCCAGATTAGTAACCAAGGCGTATACGACCATTTACAATCTCCCTATGTCAACTCCAACGAGCGAAGTTTACAAAACAGCCCAAGAATTGAATTTGCAAGGCATGATTTCCATGGAAAGAGCTAAATTCATACATAAGAATTTACACCGTAATGAGTACACCGCTGTGAAATTAGATATAATTGAGGGAAAAAACACTTACGGAATGAGAATCATGAATAATATAGCCCCCTAACCCCTTCAACAAAGCAGCTAACTTTTACAATACACTACCGAACAAAATTAAAAACATAGCGAACCCAACTTCCTTCAAAACGACACTAAAAAAATATCTCCTTCAGGACCAACTTTCGAAGTAAGCTACAAGTACAATCAGCTCCACTAAACTCAAAACCAAACATGTAATCAACATGAAATAATTCATAAACATATAGTCTGAACTATTAACTTAACTAACAGGACACTAAAACTAACAGATTTGGTACTATTCCTTATACCGATTCTTATCGTCTGGGAAGTACTATGTCCTAAAAAATTTAAATACGGAGAATTACTAATTTTCATGGAGATAGTGATTGAAGAAACGGAGGTGGTTTTAGTCGGTGGAAATCCGGCACGCCGAGAGGCAGGAGCTGATCGGTATCTTTTGAAGATTTCCATCTCCCAACGTTGAAAAAAAATTAGTTGGCCATAGCCCGCAGCAGAATTCAACATTTTGGACGAAAAAAAAACAAAATGGCGGATTTTTCAAATTTTTCAACACTTTTTGCAACTAAATTGTTTAATAAAATCGTTAAAAATTATTTAAAAGTAGTAGTAGGGGCTGAAACTACACATGTGCTGAATACTCAGTAAAAATGTCAGCCCAATCGGTCACATAGATTTTTCGAAATCGTATCAAACAGGGCAAAAAATGTTGTTTCGAGAAAAACGCGTTTAAAGTTTAAGCACCTGCTGAGTGCGCTCACACATGCTCTACTGTATCGCTGTATATATATTTCTTAGATTTGTCGACCAAAATAAAAGTTTTTACACTAGTTCTGCATCTATAGTGTGTATTACCTAAAAAATCATGTTATTAGAATTTCATCTTTTTTTTTTGAAAAAAATAGACCCAGACCGCTCTCCTAAAGCTACAAAAGTAATCTTTTTTTGTTGTTAATTGCATATTTACGCGGATCAATCTGGGAGGGAGCGGATCGCAGGTAACAAAAGGGTGCTAGCGAAAATGAATGCAGTTTTTGTTTCTTCAGTCGAAGAGATTTTGTCGGGTGATGGCCATTTTGAATAGTTGCGTTCAAAATTTCCATAACTGCGGCATAATCACTAAATTTGTATTTTTCAACGATTTTACATGAATTAGACTAATAATTGTATCTTATTTAGCGGTCTTGAAAAACATTGAATATGCAGTCAATAGGCGGTTTTATTGCATGTAAAAAATAAAAAGTATCGCAAATGATCAGGGAGGAAGCAATGAAAATCTTACGAATACAACAAAATTACCGCAAACTAGAATTTTTTATTTGATGAAAGCCTTTTAAAGCATAGATCTTGCAAATTATTGATTACCAAACATTTTACAAATCAAGAACACATATCCGAATTTGAAATTTATTTATTTATTAATTTCGCCAAAGCAAGGCAATCACATGTTATAGAATATAAAATTACAACAAATACTTAACCCTACATGCTACAGTCTACATTAATTTACACCGTTGTAAGCACGTCACAGTTTATGAATGGATAATAAAGGGCTTTATACATACAGAATTTAAAATTGAACTTGGAGATGGTAGGGGAGTAGTGTTTGCTCAAAGTGTGAAAAATCTTACAGCACCTATTAACGGGTTCATTATTTGCATACTTAGTAAGATGCTGGTATTCAGTAAGTAAACGTGTATTACGCGTACTTCTTGCAGGCACATTAAGCTTTATTTTGTTCGGCAAATACTCCACATTAATGTGGTCTCTAATCACGTCAGAGGCAAAACAAGAAGACAACACTGTTCTTCTGGCTTTAAGAGCCGACAAATTCAGAAGCTCCAATCTAACTACATAAGGAGGCAAGATTTGATAGTCATCAGGGATATAGAAGTCTCTCAAAACGAACAACAAGAATTGTTTCTGTCATTACATGACATTTCCCAACGTTTATATAAAGTTTGTTTACATCACACCATTGCTGCATTGATTTTGATTGGAGAAGCATCAGATTCAGACTTAATGGTGTGATATATCTTTAGATCGTCAGCATGAAGAAGATGTGATACGTCCGATAGTTTTTCAGATAAATCTGATATAAAAACATTAAAAAGAAGAGGGCCGAGGTTACTGCCTTGAGTACACCAGAATGTACGAGAATTGACTTGGATAAATATTCCTGAAATTTCAATAATTGACTTCGGTCTCGTAAATAGGAACTGAGCCAATTGATTCCTATTTTCTGCAATTTGGAAATCAGCATGGAGTGATCAACCCTGTCAAATGCTTTACTAAAGTCTGTGTAGATTGCGTCAATTTGGTAACCCATCTCCATTTTACATAGGTCACCAGAAATTAAAACCATGAGATTGGTTGTAGTTGATCGCAGTGGCGGCTCGTGGGAGTTAAGTATGGTGGGGCCGCTGGTACGAATTTTTCTATCACCATTATAAGTTCTCATGTGAGTTTCCACTCCACTCAAGAGGTACCACATGTGGAGCGTTGAGCGATTTTAAGTGATCGGTTTCCCCAAAAGTAGATTCGCTGGCAATCAAAGATATATTCCTAGTATCGTGTTTTGAATAACATTTAAAGCTTCAATAAAAGTTCAGTGCACTCTTAATAAAAAAAAATTGTTTAAAAACATTTGAACTCTTCCAACGAAACAACTTTTATACCTATCGCACTATTCAAAATAAATAATTTCTCTACTAATATAAATGCAACAAAAACAACAATAACAAGAGCAAAAACCATCAATAAATAAATTCAGCAAAAACAGTTTTACATTGTATATAGTTCTTCAATCAACATCAACAACAAAAGCAAATTCTTTTATCTGGACGTTTTATTTGTATAAATATCCAGTACGTCGACTTTTTTGTTGAGCAAACGAATCAATCGCCCTTTCATTCATTTTGGGTAATGTTTTAATGAATTTATTACAAACAGAGAGTACTGCAAGCTCATTGAAACGAATTTGGTCCATGGTGCTCGATTTGTAACTTTTGATATTTTTTAGGGTATTGAAGCATCTTTCCGACTCTGCAGTAGTAAGCGGCATTGTTAAAACTATTCCTATTAACTTTCTTGTTTCTTGGCAAGACGAATAAAGGTTATTATCTTCAAAAAAAACTGTAAAGCTTAACAATGGAAGATATATTTTGAAAATTTTCGTACGAATAGCGTAATATTTATTTTAATTAAATTTTCTACCGAATTCATATTTTGAAAATACCGAAAATTTTTTACTAAAATTGAAATTCAAACTTCTAGCAAGTTTTAACACTTGCAAGCAAAATCTTGTTTATTATTCATTTAATCAAAATCATAAATACCATAACCTGAAAAGCCCTTTTCTGAAACAAACTTTAAGCACTACAAAACTTTAAAAAATACCAAACACTACGAAGGCACACTAAGTACTAATGCCATGCACTACACTGATGAGACTACTTTTGCATTAACAGTCATCACCTTCTACCCCTTCGGTCCGTCGTAAAAAAATGTTGCTCATGCCTGCTCAAAGGTATTATCCAGACCATGCCAAGACTAAACGTTGTCGAAGCACTGAACAGCCTGCATAAGATTAGCCCGTCCACGATGTAAACACATGTCATTTCAAACACGCACACTCCCGCCGCTTCAGCATAGTATTCACGCAGTCATTCAAATCGAAATACTCTTAATCGGGGCTAGCTTGATGTAGCGCTTTCCTCATAGTAAAGGTGGAAAATTCTCAAAGAGAAAATAAGTTTGAATTTTACTCTCAGCCTTTACTCGGTGCAGGCACAAAGAAGCGAGTCGAAGAGAAAAACAAATCGTTCTACAGTGCGTGGCAAGAAGACTATGTGAAAGTAAACTACAGCATGGGCGAAAAAATGCTACATTATATTTTGAAATAAAATTAAATTATGAAAACTATATTGAAATCTATAATGATATTTTATTACATTTGCACTAATATAGGCTCATCAATAAGTGGTGGGGCTGAGCCCCAAAGGTAGAGCCGCCACTGGTTGATCGGCCCTTGCGAAAATCATGTTGTTGTTCGTTTAGAAGAGGCTCAATAATAGCTAAAGTTTTTGGCAAACGATTTGTTTGAATAATTTACGGATTATAGATAGTATGGCAATATCTCTATAGTTCAGGATAAACCGCTTTTCACCAAACTTAAAGATAGAAATTATATGGGAAGATTTCCAATAAGTTGGGAAACTCTCATCTGTCAAGGATTTAGTAAAAAGAAAGTGAAGAGGCACTTCAAACTGTTCCATACACTGCACCACAAAAAATGGAGAAAGTAAATCTGGGCCAGGACTCTTATTAACGTCACGCTTGTTAACAGGGTTGCCAAGTTGGGGGGTTTTCACCCCCATTTTGGGATATTTTACATACCTTTGGGGAGAAATTGGGGATCAGTTAATTATATTTTTATTTTGGGGGTGAAATGGGGGTTTTATCAAATTAATCAATTGTTTGCAAAATGTAATTTATGAAATCTTCAATTCACATATTGCACACTAAAAATAATTTTTATTGTGCCATTCGAAGACTTCAAGTATTGGCATATCCAGCAAATTATCATTGATACCATGGCTGAGATAAAATTCCACACTAGCAAGGAGCTTTTACCAAATTTTATTTATTTCTATTTCAGTGTCAGTTCTGCTATTATAACGTTTTATTTTGTTCAATACTGTTTTGGGATTCAGCGATTTTATGCACAATCTTACCGATTTCAGATTGCCAAATGGCTTTTTTTAATTCAATTGAAGTTTAAGTTCCTCTTCTTGTCATATTGCTGCCGTAATGTTTTAAACATAGATTATTCTCAACAAATGATGAAGAAACACTTTCTGATGATTCTAGTTCGTTAAGGCAACGCAAATCATGTTAGTGCGTGTTCCATTTTATCTTTAAATTTTAAATAAATTTTCATAGATTTATTTGTTTCAACCCATCAACAATTTAAGAATATCATTTAATTTTACATATTTCAATAAATTACACATGAAACTCCAAAAATATATTAAAAGTTTTTCTTTAATTTCATTATGCTGCTCCTTGTGTTCGTTTTAAGTCTCGAAAGTATATTTGTTCTATTTTGACTTTAACTCACTATAAAATACAGATGAAATTGTTACATATGGTTATTTGACAACATTTTTTTGCTAATTATCAATGTTTTTTGTATGAATTTTGTAAAAAAGGTTACTCTCAAATTATCAGGGTTTTTTTTAAAAGCATTTCGTCCGATTTGGGGGTTTTTATTGAAGTTTTTTGGGGCGAAGAGTGAGAAAAACCTGGTAGCCCTGCTTGTTAATAGTGTAGTGTAATACAAACTACACAAGCAAGCAAAACATATGCCGACCACCATGACGGACGTAAACAATATTTATACATTGCCATCTGATAACCCGGCACGAGTCAAAGCATTATAAACAATGAAATAAGATCGACTCAGCAAAACAATTGAAGACTAAAAATGTGCACTGGGAATGAGTTCAGCATGGCATAACAATGAAAACGAATCCGAGGTTATTGGCGTTTTATTGCTTACATCTGTAGTGAGGTTCTTGAAGCCAATAAACTGCTTGCACTTGCATTTTGTGGCCATGGGAAAATATCGAAAATAAATTTATGTCAGAAACATGTAAAGGGTTTTCCAATAGGAATGATATGATTTTTATGTCACGTTTCGACCATTTGTAATATGTCATGATCTGTCATTTTTTGTTTCATTATGTTCAGTGATGTTTACAATTTCATCAAGGTGAGATATACGCAAGAACAACGTTTACAAATTATTCTGTTTTATTATCAAAATAATCGTTCTCCAACTGCAACTTTTCGTGCGCTTTTGCCATTTTATAGTTGAAATAATCATCGAAGTGTGCTCGCTATTCGTCGAATTGTTAAAAATTTTGAGCGTACATTTTCTTTACATAATGTTCAAGTGCCAATAAGACAAAGAAACGCTCGAAGTAATGCAAATATTGGTTCCGTTCAGGCAAGTTTTGCTGATGACCGCAATTTGTCGATTCCAAGACGTTCTCAAGAATTGGACTGTCTCAAACCACAACCTGGCAAATTTTGAGAAAGGATTTGGGTTTGCATCCATATAAAATTGTTCTCACTCAAGCCATTGGACCACCGTAAACGTCGTGAATTTGCTGATTTTGCCCTGGAACAACTTGAAAATGATAACGATTTTTTTAAGAAAATCATCTTCTCCGATGAGGTCACTTTCATCTGAGTGGTGCGGTAAATAAAAAAAACTGTCGATTCTGATGCGAAGAAAATCCACAAATTATTCATGAAAAACCATTATATTCACCTAAATTAACAGTTTGGTGTGGTTTTTGGTCTGGTGGGATCATCGGTCCGTATTTTTTCGAAATGAAGCTGGTAACGCCGTTACTGTCAATGGAGATCGGACGAAGTTGATCTTGATAACATTTGGTTCCAACAAGAGGGGGCTACGTGCCACACAGCAAGTGAAACAATTGAATTATTGCGAGAAAAGTTTGGATATTCGATTATTTCAAGAAATTGTGATAATGAATGACTTCCAAGAAGTTGTGATTTAACACCACTAGACTACTTCTTGTGGAGTTATTTGAAGTCAATGATCTTAAGCAATAAACCAAACTCTATTCAAGCTTTACAAGTCAATATTAAACGTGCTATTCATGACATACGACTTGATTTATTGAAAAAAGTGCTCGAAAATTGAGTTCATCGAATTCGTTCCTGCAGAAGATGTCGTGGAGGCCACTTGAATGACGTTTTATTCAGAACTTAATTGTATCGACTGTACTTCACATTAAATAAAAAACAATTCAATTTCCTTAACAATTAGTGTGGTTTTTCTTTTAAAGAAATCATATCACTCTTATTGGAAAACCCTATAAATTATATTTGATTAGTTAGTAAATTGTACATAAGCAATATTTTTGCATAAAAGAAATGGGAATCATTCAATAAAATAACATTCATACTAGAATTTGGACTGCCTACATCGGCATCCTTTTCTTTTGATTGTTCTTTGCGGCGCTTGCGCTGTATTAGGAATATAGGCAGCTCACGCATGCCAACAGCTTTGGCGCTAGACGTCGATATTTAGTTGAGTCCCTCCCTCTAATTAAAAAAAAACACAATGGCCCCTTCTAACAAAGCATATTTCAATAGCTTGAGCAACACCTTCTATTAAAATATTTGGCGGTGAAAAAACTTCTTGAAAATAGTTTGCAAAAAGACCACAGATTACTTTCGGATTTTATTTTGGGTCATTGACGCTGGATAACCCGATGATTTCCTCTTGAGATTAACAAAATGAAAGAACTTCTTAGGGTCTCTGATTATGTTTTCGCCAGTAAAATTTGCGTAGCGTTCATAGGCCTCGCGGTATTTGATTTTGTAATCTTCTGACAAATAAAAATATCTTCTTTTTTTAAATTCTCGCTAGCATTGTTGTTAAGCTTTAGTAATTTATAGACATTGTTTCTTTCATTCCTCAGTGCGCGCAGATTGCTGTCTAGCCATGTTTGTGATTAATCCCAAACTGTTGCAAAATAACAAACTTAGATGAATTAACATAGTGAAACGCTTTTTAAAAGTGCTCAACAGATAAATCAAATATTACTTGGCAGTCCGACGAGGAGTCTCTCGTCTAGTCATTGTTGTCAGATATCCGGATGAATTTCTCTTAATATTTACGAAATTAAGAAAGTTTTTAAAATTTCAAATAATATTTTATCAATAATTTACGCTTCAGATTTTCTGGAGTAGCCAAATTTTCGCAGTTTTCTTAAAATTGTCTTTATTTCTTTTCAATATCTGGCACATTTTTTTTTGATTTCATTAGTTTTTGAAATCTGTATCGAGCCAAAACTCATATAGTTTGTTCATTCTCTTTCTCTCTCTATCTTGGAACTTATAATGACGTGAATTTTTTTTTTTTTTTTGATAAAATAGGGACACCGGAGTCTTCAACATCTAACCTTGAAAGAGTAATGTTCCAGTCAATTTCAACAATCTAGCTGTTATTGTTTATGTAGTCAACATTATGAAAGTCATATACAATATGATCATTATAAGATTTCAATGATTTCAGATCAGTAGTAAGATGTTCAACGGTAAAAGCCGAATGGTGCTAATTACGCTGTCCAACCACGAATTTCCTTTTTGAAGGTCAAGTAGTGTTTCTACTTGCTTTTTGTATGCTTATTACGTAACTAATAGTCAAAAGTTTCCATCACATCAGAATTTTGTGGAATTTTTTTTTTTAATTTTTGCAAAAAAATTCTATAGGAATTTAGCTTGAGGGCGATGGAAAGGAAATTTACCTGCCAATCGTCATAAAAGTAAAATTATCTAGGGTCCTCATTCTTAAAAGGATAGTTATTAAGTTAATATTTAAACATTGATCTTATATGGTATATATAGACTCATCTATGGATGTAATAAATCAGTCGTTAAATGTACTGTAAAATTATATAATATATTATATATAAATAGAAAGTTTTTTACCATGACTTCGCTTAAATGTGCTAACTCCCGTCAACGTTTTTGTTACATTTGTGGTAAGTATTTGGTGCTAAAACAACAAAACACCATTACGGACTTTGTGAAAAACATATACGAACGTTACTTCGGTATTGCTATTCGTAACTTATAGTTCGACAAAACTTGGACACCGTACAAAGTTTGTAGGAGCTGCGTATCAGAACTTATAACATAGCTAAACCCATGGAATGGGGGAAACCTCAAAACCACTACCAAGATTGTTATTTCTGTTGCTGCAATGTGAAAGGGTACAACGCAAGAACAAAAAAAAAGGATCATTTTCCCGCAAATTTAATCAGTGACTTATCCAGTACTAAGAGAACCGAATGAAGATCAGTCGTTGCTTCCATCTTCTTCCAATACTATGCATACTAACGAATCATCTGAAAGCTGTAGCCAAGAAGAAAAGGAAAATCTAGACCCAAGTTTTGAGACCTCTTCTCAACCGCAACCATTTAACCAAACAGAATTGAACGATTTGACCAGATATTTAGGACTACCTAAAGATGCCGCGGAACTTCTTGGTTCGAGACTACAGGAGAAAAATTTACTTTCTCCTGGAACTTCATTCTGCAGGTATCGTAATAGAGAGAACGAATTTTCTCATTATTTTGCTGAGCATGACGATCTTGTCTATTGCAAACACATTTCCGGATTAGTGAACATGTACGACGTAGAATACGATGTGAAAAACTGGAGACTCTTCATCGATTCGTCAAAAAGAAGTTTAAAGGCAGCTCTACTTCATAATGGAAACAAATACTCTTCTTTGCCTGTTGCCTACTCTGTACATTTGAAGGAGTGTTACGAAAATTTGGTTACAATTTTGACTAAAGTTGATTACGAGCAGCATGGATGGATTGTGTGTGGAGATTTAAAAATACTTTCTATGCTATTAGGACAGCAAAGTGGTTATACAAAATATCCATGTTTTATATGTGAATGGGATAGCAGAAATAGAGCAGAACATTATTCTCGGAAAGAATGGCCGGCAAGAATTAATTTAGACCCAGGAAATAAAAATATAGTTCGACCGAATTTAGTCCCACCAGAAAAAATCTTACTACCACCTTTGCATATAAAGCTTGGTCTTATGAAACAATTTGTGAAGGCTTTAGATAAACAAGGGGATGGGTTCAAGTATTTACTTACAGTATTTCCATCTTTGTCTGAAGCTAAACTGAAGGAAGGTATTTTTGTTGGACCTGATATACGAAAACGGATGAAAGATGCAAATTTCGATGGAAAACTGACTCCTATAGAATTGGCAGCGTGGGTATCATTAAAAGAAGTTATTAAAAACTTCTTAGGAAATCACAAAAGCCCCGATTATGAAAATATTATCGAAAACATGCTTCAAAATTTCCAAAGATTAGGTTGCCTCATGAGTCTCAAAGTCCATTTTCTTCATTCACATTTGGGCTACTTTCCTGAAGACTTAGGAGCAGTTAGTGAAGAATAAGGCGAAAGATTTCACAAAGATATTAAGGAAATGGAGCGAAGGTACCAAGGAAAGTGTAATATTAGCATGATGGCCGATTACTGCTGGATGATGAAGCGTGATGATCCAAACCGGGCTCACAAGAGAAAATCGCTCAATAGAAGCTTTTCAGAAGAAAAGGTTCCACAAACCTCTGTAATAGTTTTTAATGTTCATTATAATACTAAATATTCGTTTAATAAAAATTATTCTCATTATTCAGCTGCTTGCTTATTTCTGATTGTTTTTTCTTCTTGAATATCCCAATTTTCTCATGATTTTTGTAAATGTGTTTTGTGAAAAATACTGATGTGATAGAAAGAAACCGACTTCAGATTCGTCATTAGGAGGTTCCAAAACCTAATAAATGAGCACTCACATCAAAAAAGGAAGAAAAAATTCCAAATTTGTAGGACTGTGTTATTAAAGAAGATGTTTTCTCCGTCGATAATTAAACTTACCACCACTTCGTCCGATAAGTTGGTGGAAATCAAATCTAACCAATTACCATTTAAGCTGGACGTGGGAGCCACAAAAGTTACTAGCAAAATTAACATCAGTTGGAATCTTTTACGTTGAAAGAAAGGAGGAAGTCAACATTGTAATCAGCCACGAAAGATATATGCGAAGGATTTAAGGGAGGGAGTAGAGATTTTATTTTTATTGTTTTTTTGCGTTTTTTTATTTATTCATTCGGTATTTCAAGAGTATCCAGTTAAAATTTGTAGATTGATCGGAGCAAAACTGACGAAGATATAGCCATTTTAAATATATACTCTCCAACCCGTCAATAACTGTAAATAACGGTTTCTTGAAGCTCGCGCAGTGGAAACGTGTGACAGCTGTTTCGTGTGCTCAGTCGTCATGTCAACCGCCAAATAAGTTTCTGTTTATAAAAAGTATACATACCATATACCGGGACTGTTCGAAAAGTATCGGGAATTTTGAATTTTTGCAGGCTACGTGTATTTGATTTTCGATTTTTTTTGTGGCGTTATGTTGGTATTTATGTATCTCACTTATGCTGACAAGTTCGGCTATTTTGAATCTTTAATTAATTTTTGGCAGCTTTTTTGTTTGTGACGTGTTTTGACACTCTTCGATTTTTGTCTATTCCAAAAAATTGGATCGAAGAATCTGTATCAAATTTTGTGTGAAAAACAGCATTAAGTGCGCGAACGCATTCCGAATGTTGACTGTGGCACATGATGAAACTATTTTGGACAAAAACAACGTTTATCGGTGGTATAAAATACTCTCAGAGGGCCGAGAAGATGTGAACGACGAACAGCGTGCGGGACGCCCGAGCACGTCAACAACAGACGAAAACATTGATAAAATGAAGAAAAAAGAATTGTGCAATCATCGAATCACCACTAGAGAAGTTGCTGAGGACCTAAACATTTCGATTGGGTCGTGCTATTCGATTTTTACCAATGATTTGGGCTTGAGACGGGTCGCCGCGAAATTCCTGTCAAAATTGCTCAATTTCGATCAAAAATAGCATTGCATTAACATTGCTAAGAAGCTGTTGGACTCTGTCCGTGACCACCCAAATTTTCTGCAGAGGGTCATAACTTTTTGACTTCGACTTTTTCTTGTTCCCGAAACTTAATGAGCCTATTAAAGGACGACGCTACACAACGATTGAGGAGATGATCACAAAAAAATATTTTTTGAAGTGCTTCGAGGATTGGAAAAAACGTTGGCTTAAGTGTTTATTATCTGATGGGGGTTACTTTGAAGGAGAAAAATATATATTTATGAATAAATTAATAAGTAATTTTTGGAAAAACATAAAATTCGCGATACTTTTTGAACAGACCTCGTATATAGTGTATATATAAAGCAAAACGTTTTACACGTGCGTACTAGTTTCATCTCAGTGATCAATGCAATTTTGCTATTCTCATTAATTTTTAAACGTGTTTTTCTCAGATTTAGTTTTTTCAAAGTCGGCGATCACTGTAACTCAAAAACCGATCATCCGATCCTTCGCAAATTTTGCTACTTTATACATAAATTACTAGGCTGCTACCTAGTCAAGATTTTATATTTTTTACTGTTATAATTTACTTTAAAACAACAACAACAATTTTAATCAATAAATTTTCATAAATTTGAAAAATTCCTCTGGTTTACTTCTAAAAATTGAAAAATCAATAAAAAAGGAACAAAAACTTGACGTTGTTACCCCGAAAAACTCATAAACTAACGAAATCTTTTTGGTTTTTAGTCAACAGATGATCCAGTAATGAACTATGATGATCACCGCAAAGCAACTTGGGGGGGGGGGTATACGAAGAATTTCTGTCAGTGGCTCCATTCGCAATATTATTTCACAAAAATTTAACTGAAAACTTTTGATATATTGCACTATTATGTCTTTTACTTATAAATAAATGTATGTTTAAAATATTTTCAAAGGTAACCCTGAAAAATCACATAAAGTCGCCCAAAATTATTATTTTATCATTCTCCGTCTTGTATGAAGATAAAACAGATAAAATCGTCCCACAAAAATCGTATTGAAGATAGTTTCATTTGAGTTCTTAATGACAAAGAAATGCATAAACATCTAAAATATCTTGGCCTAATTTAACTGGAACCAAATAATGGTTTCAATTAGAAAACAAAAGCTTTTGCAATATTTCGGTCTGAATTATGTGTTTTCCTTTGCTAAGTAAAATATTCAATTATTAGCCATGTTCTTAGACAGTGATAATGAGATTAAACTGTGAATTTCTTCAACACAAAACTGCAATTATTTTTTGTACGAAAATAAGTCGAAAGGTTTTATACAAGTTAATTGGTTATGATTTTTGATTTATCAAGTTTTCCAGCTTGACCTAATTGCATTCTTGGGGAATAAATTCAGAAGGGCAATATAGAACAAGGTCGTTATTAGGATCGATCGAGTAACTTTTGCCTTTCGACTTTGTATCAACTTTGAACGAATAATCACCACATACGTGTATGTAAACTTTTCTAAAATATTAGCCTGAAACCGTTCCCATCAATGTCCAAACATTATTGAATGTCAATAAGTTATTGGTATTCATACTTAAATCAGCTTCTCAGGAGTCCAGCACACATGAATAGCACTTTTCGTGGAGCTTTTCACTGTATTTTCAAAACGAAAAAGAACATTTCTTGCAACACACCGTGAATATGCAACTCAATTAACACAATCTTCAGCACAAAACCAAATTGAAAACACTAAACAAGTCACGTGAATCCATACTGTGAAAAATTGCAAACATATTCGCGGCTATTTTCCTGTTCCCTACGAAATTTCCGTGATTTGTTTCCAACAAATACTTCAAGCCGAGCTAGCACTTTTCGTCCTTTTTACAAGCGCACTGTATGTGTTTTCAATCACTATCAAGCGTATGTACCTATTATATTTGACTATGTCGCGAAAATAGAATTTTGGCCACAAATATCTCACGTGAAAATATTTCGGATGGTCTTGTTATAAATAATTCACGTGAGCCCACTGAACAGCTAAAAAATCAGTTTTCCAGAAACTTTCAAGCAACGAAAGGAGAACCGTCAAGCGTATTTTGTATTCATGCATAAAAATCGAATGGTAGCTTTCAAGTTTGTGGATACATTGAAACAGGACCTGTGCAATAGAATGTTGGAGTTGTCCTTTGAACATCGATATTTGTGCCAGCCAGAATAAATGATGGGGTAGCCAATGTTGAAGGAAACGTTACCGCGCAGGCTTTATAATTTAGAACATAGTTGAGTGAGGGATCTTTGTGAACAGAACAAGTACAACCAACATAGCTCTGATATATTTTCATTTAGTTACAAGAACGGGACCGTGGAAGATGGGTCCAAATGTTTTTTTATACATTTGCTGCGTGTTTTTTCAACGCTAACACTATTTCGTCATTACCAGGCCCTTCTTTCATTTTTATTATCAAAGTTTGAGACTTCTGAAATAAAATTTAAAGTTGCTATTTGTTCACGACGGTAATGAATCACATATAAAAAGAATTTTCAGCAATTGTTTTAAGGAGTCTTTATACATCCAATTTTAAAAATAGTGTGTCATTGAAATATTTTTATTATATTGAAAGAAAAAAAAGTGTTAATATGAAATTTTCCGTATTTATTTGCTGTTATTTAAACAATACAAAAAATATTTTGAAATTTTTTAGGGGCGGTTGTCCACCAATTTTTTTTTTGAAAAAAAACGGTGTTTGAGAAGACTCCAGACGGTTAGCTGCACTGAAAAAAAACAGAACGGGATACTATTTTGTATTGAACTCGGTATCGCATGAACAAGGATAAAAAAATCGCCTAAAATTAACAAAATGGCGGCGTTTTTCGAAAAAAAATCGGTTTTCGAGATTAGAAAATCGGTGACTGATCTCTAAGATGCTAGTTCCCCGATCCTCCGATCTCCCTATCCCGGATCTTCCTATCCCCAATCCTCCGATCGTTCGAACATTTTTTGGCAGAGAATTCGATTTTTGCTGCAACTGATTTAATTGTAAACAGTTAGCAAACGTTGTATCCTTTCCATTGAGATCCATTTTGGAAGGACCTCTTCGCTAGTTGTCCAGAAAAAATCACTTGTTGCCGACGGAGTCATGACTCCTTGCCGGGGATCTTGTGTTTCAGTATCTTTCGAATGACTTGTCGCAGAGAATTCGATTTTTTCTGCGACTGATTAAATTGCTAACAGTTAGCAAACATTGTATCCTTCCTTTGAAGATCGATTTTGGAAGGACCTCTTCGCTAGTTGTCCAGAAAAAATCACTTTTTTGCGGGGAAGTCTTGACTCCTTGCCGGGGGTCTTGTGTTTCAGTATCTTTCCAACAATTTTCGGCAGAGAATTCGATTTTTGCTGCAACTGATTTAATTGTAAACAGGTAGCCATCATTGTATACTTTCCTTTGAGATCCATTTTGGAAGGACCTCTTCACTAGTTGTCCAGAAAAAATTACTTTTTTGCGGAGAAGTCTTGACTCCTTGCCGGGGAAGTCTTGACTCCTTGCCGGGGGTCTCGTGTTTCAGTATCTTTCGAATGAATTTTCGCAGAGAATTCGATTTTTTCTGCAACTGATTAAATTACTAACAGTTAGCAAACATTGTATCCTTTCTTTGAAGGTCGATTTTGGAAGGACCTCTTCGTTAGTTGTCCAGAAAAAATCACTTGTTCCCGAAGGAGTCATGACTCCTTGCCGGGGGTCTTGTGTTTCAGTATCTTTCGAATGATTTTTCGCAGAGAATTCGATTTTTGCTGCAACTGATTTAATTGTAAACTGTTAGCAAACATTGTATCTTTTCTTTGAAGATCGATTTTGGAAGGACCTCTTCGCTAGTTGTCCAGAAAAAATCACATTTTCGCGGGAAAGTCATGACTTCTTGACCGGAGTTTTGTGATTTATTGTCTTTCGAACAATTTTTGGCACAGAATTCGATTTTTGCTGCAACTGATTTAATTGTGAACAGGTAGCCATCATTGTATCCTTTCTTTTGAGATCCATTTTGGAAGGACTTCCTCGCTAGTTGTCCAGAAAAAATCACTTGTTCCCGAGGGAGTCATGACTCCTTGCCGGTGGTTTTATCTTTCAGTATCTTTCGAATTACTTGTCGCAGAGAATTCGATTTTTTCTGCGACTGATTTAATTGTAAACAGTTAGCAAACATTAAATCCTCTCTTCGAAGATCCATTTTGGAAGTACCTCCTTGCTAGTTGTCCAGAAAAAATCACTTGTTCCCGAGCGAGTCATGACTCCTTGCCGGGGGTTTTATGTTTCCGTATCTTTCGAATTACTTGTCGCAGAGAATTCGATTTTTGCTGCGACTGATTTAATTGTAAACAGTTAGCAAACATTGTATCCTTTCTTTAAAGATCCATTTTGGAAGGACCTCCTCGCTAGTTGTCCAGAAAAAATCACTTGTTCCCGAGGGATTCATGACTCCTTGCCGGTGGTTTTATCTTTCAGTATCTTTCGAATGACTTGTCGCAGAGAATTCGATTTTTTCTGCGACTGATTTAATTGTAAACAGTTAGCAAACATTAAATCCTCTCTTTGAAGATCCATTTTGGAAGTACCTCCTTGCTAGTTGTCCAAAAAAATCACTTGTTCCCGTGGAAGTCGTGACTCCTTGCCGGTGGTTTTATCTTTCAGTATCTTTCGAATAACTTGTCGCTGAGAATTTGATTTTTTCTGAGACTGATTTAATTGTTAACAGTTAGCAAACATTGTATCCTTTCTTTGAAGATCGATTTTGGAAGGACCTCTTTGCTAGTTGTCCAGAAAAAATCACTTTTTCGCGGGAAAGTCATGACTTCTTGACCGGAGTTTTGTGTTTTATTGTCTTTCCAACAATTTTTGGCGCAGAATTCGATTTTTGCTGCAACTTATTTAATTGTAAACAGGTAGCCATAATTGTATCCTTTCCTTTGAGATCCATTTTGGAAGGACCTCCTCGCTAGTTGTCCAGAAAAAATCACTTGTTCCCGAGCGAGTCATGACTCCTTGCCGGGGGTTTTATGTTTCCGTATCTTTCGAATTACTTGTCGCAGAGAATTCGATTTTTGCTGCAACTGATTTAATCGTAAGCAGTTAGCAAACTGTATATTTTCTTTTGAGATCCATTTTGGAAGGATGTTATCGCTAGTTGTCCAAAAAAATCACTTGTTCCCGTGGAAGTCGTGACTCCTTGCCGGTGGTTTTATCTTTCAGTATCTTTCCAATAACTTGTCGCAGAGAATTCGATTTTTTCTGAGACTGATTTAATTGTAAACAGTTAGCAAACATTGTATCTTTTCTTTGAAGATTGATTTTGGAAGGACCTCTGCGCTAGTTGTCCAGAAAAAATCACGTGTTCCCGAGGGAGCCATGACTCCTTGCCGGGGTTTTTATGTTTCAGTATCTTTCGAATGATTTTTCGCAGAGAATTCGATTTTTGCTGCAACTGATTTGATTGTAAACAGTTAGCAAGTTTTGGAAGGACCTCTCCGTTAGTTGTCCTGAAAAAAAAACACTTTACCGCAGGGAAGTCTTGACTCCTTGCCGGGTTTTTTTTTCCTCCGATCCCGCAAATTACACAACTTTTGTTACGTCACAACTCTGCTCTAAAAAGAGCAGTTTTAAAGTTAGGAGTGAAAAAAAGTAGGAAAAAGTCAATTTTTTTATAATTTTTAAACACTTCGAATATTTATTACAGTTTCCGATTTTTTTGAGAGGGAGAATCAGTCAATTATTGTTATACGAATTATTCCACTGCTTTTCCTGCGAAAATCAGTGTGCCCCCTTGCAATCAGCCAACTGAAAACAGATCCTCCCTGCTCTATACGTAAACAATGATTTCCATTCCATTGCAATGGAACACACTTGACTTTGAAGAACCCATTAAATACGCAATCAAACATCGATAATAACAATTAACATTTATTTTTAGGTATAAATAAAGCAAAACGAGATTTAATATATCGATATCTAATATGCGGATTACAGAACACTTTGAACCTTACTAGCTCGGAAGTCTTTTCTTGATTAAGTTCTCCAATTTTTTGATACGGCCTCGATCCGACCCAGTATTGGAATTATCTAGTTCACCATCGATCCCTTTTCGTCCAAACAGCGAACTGGAATCAGTTGCTTTTGATCCAGCCGCTCCCATTTCAACAGCGAGATTCGAACTACTAGCACTTTTGAACAGCTCTACCAAATGAACCTGATCGACGCGTTTAAGTCCTTTCATATCAAGTATTTTCTGGTACTCAATCAGCGGAATGTCGGGTAACAACTTCAATACCTGTTCAATAAAAGTCATCGGTGGATTGATAGGCGCCATTACCACTTTAATTATCATCTCGGCACGCGTCATCCCTTTAACGACAACTTTGGTATAGCTTGTCGGTGCTTTTCGGTTGACAGTGGACGCTATTGATGGCAGGTCGAGAAGCACTGTCTTCAGGCTGTGCGTATCGAGTAGGAGCTGTTCACATCCTAAGATGTTGTGGGTAGTGTCGGACGCATTGGTAAGCCGACATTTAAAAAGCGTATTAATATATTTGGGAATGAAAGAATTCACGAATTTCAAACAGAATTGGGTGTAGTATTTTCGCGAAGACGCTAAATTATCACGGATAGTAGGCACGGTATGTTTAAAGTGTGAAATTATTGAATTGACGAAAGAGCTTTGGTCACCAACATTGTTGATCGTTTGCCATTGTATCTATAAAAAAAACATCACCAAAATACCTCAGATGAATCATTGCAATAAAATAGAGAAACAATTATGGTCGAGATATTTCGGTAGTAATTGTTACAACTGAAATGACAGCAATAGGACGCTGACAAAAGTACTCACTTTGTTGATGACGTGCAACGCTGGCTCGCATCCATTTTCCAAGTCCTGTACAAGTAATTGAGTGCAGTTGGATATAATCTTATGAAAAACATCCTTTTCTTCGGATAAATCAATTTTGTCAACAAAGTTGGGATCGATTTTCTCCACCAGTTTGTCTTCAAGCTGCTGCACCGTCTCCAGGCAATATTCTGCCGATGTGAGAATGCAGCAGATTTTGACGAGCTCGTCTTTGGTAAACCTAAATTGAGGGACAAATGTTGTCATCAGTTAATCACTTTATCTCAATTTGAATGTTTACCGTGGTGTTTCGCCTTCTTTAAGGAAATTATGTATCACCTGGCCAGCCGCTGACGATAAATTCTGCAAGTCTCGTGTCAAAAGAGACATACTAGTGCCTAGCAGTAAAAATAAATATTATTCACTATTCGTACGGTTCCGCGGTGGTCAGTTACCTATACTTGACTGAACCGTTGTTACTTTTGGCAGGTTTGCTTCCAGCACTCTCACCGCATATTCCCGCAAATACTTTTTAAATATCATAGCTAGATCGTAAAGAGGCTTTGAATTGCTAAGCTGTGTACATTGCACCATACATTTTTTATAAAATACGAAGAGGTCGGCACAACTAAATGCGTGAACATATTAATAAGTAAATATTTCACTGAAATCTATTGGTCACCTAGGAAAAACTGTTGATTTTGTTTCGAGCGGATTGAATGGCTGCTTGCTCGCTTGCACGAACCTCTCCACCAAGTCGGTGAGATTGCGGTCGATGCTTTCCGTGTAAATGTCTAAGTGTGTCTTAAAACAGACACCAATCAAATCAATGAATTCCGATTTCAAATCTTCGCCGGTCCCCGCTACATTTGCAGACGGGTCCTCTGTGTCTTGGTCGTGTTTTCGATTGGCTGATGGGACTTTTTCTTCGAACGGATTGCCACTATTCAATGTCACGCCGGTGAAACGTTTGGCTAGCAGCTGCTCGAACGCTTGCGTCTTCGATATGGCGAACAGAAGCAACTTAACGTCGATTTCGTTGCGACGACGAGCCATAATGCGCGTAAGCTCATCGCGAGTCAGAATGCAAAATTGTACGGTGACACGCTCGGACACTTCCCAATCGACTGGGAAGATGCGGCCGAATTTCTCCTCGAAATCGAGAAGATGACGCTTTAGCCAAGCGTATCGTTTGTCGATTTTATCCAACCAGGCAATATCTTGATTCTCGTGAAACAACTGCACATATTCCTCAAGCTGTAAAGCTATAGCAAAACGAATTAAGCGTGAACACAATCGACTGCCAACTTACTTATAAACCACTTGAGTAAATCGCGCCGCACTTTCGGATCAAGAACCGACACTACCTTACAAGCTTCTGTCAGTTGTGCAAGGGACATTTTTGCTGATCCTGTGCTCGACGGCGCGAACGTATTGCGAAAGTCTTCCGTTATTTGTGTTGCTAGCTGCTTCTGTATTTGATGGACTTTATCCGATAGATTCTACAAGTGTTCCCTTTACTTTTATGCCGGGATTCACATGAGAACTACTTACTCTTATCTGCGGAATGTCAATGTATTGCTGGAAGTGTTGGTTCACCTCTGTAATTGCCTGAAGCGGATTCAAAATTTCGCCGTACAGCCGCTTCTCAATTAATTTGGTTAAACTATCTATGCCGCCCACCAGCATGTGTAAATGATTCAAGGCGGTTATCGCTGTGGTGAGATTCCGTTTTGCCGAGTCCAATTGCTTAATATCACGTGTGATTTCCTTCACCATGTCCTCTGTCTTTTCCGCCCGCGTCTTAATCTCGGTGATTTGAACGAACAGTTGATTGATGACTTTTTGGGCTCCCTCTAGGGCCATCCTCCCATCCTGGCTGGTGTTGGTCTGCCCGCGGATGACACTGCGAATGTTATCGTCAATGACGCTCACCTCACACTCCATCTTCGAAATAACATCGTCAATGTTCGATAAAGATTGCTCGTTTGGGAACATTTGATTGATATAATCGATGGGATTGAAATCCGAGCCGTCGAGAGGATCTGTACTCTGCAACACCTACAGGATATTCCACATAAACAGTGAATCATATGTTAGAATGCATCTCACTTACTTGTTCGATTGCACTCTGAACTTGTTCTGAAAATACTATTTTATTGACGCGCGGATCTTCGCCGACAGTCGGCTCTTCCATTTTGGTAGTGAACGCAAACCTTTCAAATAAGCAATTCTAGAATTCTACATTAGTTTACGTATCACGTTACGAGCATCCCATTATGCACGGTGTTTAGCACTTGACGTTTTCAAACGTCATGAACGTCAACGTTGTACAGTCACGTTCAAGTCCCAAACATAACAATAATCTTCTACGGGCAGGTACATAACATACAGTGCTACGAACAACAAACTATACCAGAATTTCTATTTTGATAAAGCATCTAACATAAAGTCAGTTTAATTATCATATCACGGAATATTAAAACATCTTCTACTCTGAGAATAATTTCTTAAATCAGGAGAAAGTCCACACTAATGACAAATTATTTATAAAAGAAATTTACAAGTAAACAACTTTCGAGTTTAGTGGGGGATGTCTTTGCTGAGGGTTTTTGTCCGCGCTACGGGAGTATCAATTGAGTGTTGTCCTGGATGAAAATATGAAGAAAAAGCTGCGATGCCTACGATTACGATGCCCTTTTATTATAGAGTTGATAGCACCTGGAGATGGCCAAGAACTTTGAGCAAGGAACGGAGAAAGGAAACGGCAATGAATGTAAACTTGTAATACAAATATCTTGCAGCGACTAATGACAAAATATTTACCGACATACTCACAGGCGTAGGTTGCTGGAAAAATATGTTGTCTGAATCAAAAATGATAGTACATAAAATGTCAAATGTATGAAATTCATATAAATCATTTGATTGACGTTAAAGCACATAATGAAATATTATATATATTATTAGCAATGAATTTCTACACCGAGTGTTACCCTTTATATGACTTTTAAATGCTCATTGAAATTCAGACTGTTTTCTGTAGAGGAATTGCTTCAATACCCCCATATCATTTTATTGTGAAAAAGTAATCGTCTTATTTAATTTATCTTGAATATTCACTTGATAAATTTGACTTTATTATAATTTAAGGTGGTGAAGAGAATTACCCTTTTGTTATGTAAGAGGCAACTGATTTCGATTAGAATAATAATCAAGCTGCAGACGATATTCTTCATTAGAATTTCAAATATAGTCCCGCTCATCAAGGTTTAACAACCATATTGGATTGTCTTCGCCTTGATTGGTGATTGGAATTATTTCGCTGGTGTACCTGACAACGGGTCGTGCGATGAAATTCGATCAGCAAGTAAAAAACCCAGAAAGACTCAAAAGTAGGCTTCAAAGAAACTACTAAAAATAAATATCAACGAAAACGAAACGAAATTATGATCATGTTACAATTGCAAAAAGTATTTCTGAAACACAAAGATCAGACTGTACTTCTGAAATCTAAATGGTTTTCGTCACCCCACAGGTTTTAGTGCCGCACCCTATCTCTATTTGAACATGATAGACAAACATTCTTCACATTGTAATCAAATTGTTAATATCACACTTTATTGAGGATTTAATTTACACTCAGTGCTGAATAATTCAACTGCCCACACACTTTGGTATCGTTTGTGCGATTTGAATAATATTAATAGAAAAATTGGATTTATTTTCCCCACAAATAATTATTGACTACTTTTGCAGCAATAATAATGTTGTCATTCCATGTTTCCCAGGTTCTGACAGTATCGATACATTCATCCCATGGCGCGAATAATCACAGCAGATTAATTTTGCAACAACCTACGCCTTTGAGTATGTCGTTAAATGTTTTGTCAATAGTTGGTGCAAGATATTTGTATAACAAGTATACATTCTTTGCCTCTCCTGTCTTCGTTCCTTGCTCAAAGTTCGTGGCCATCTCCTGACGCTATCAACTCTAATATCAACACACTGATGACGTCAGTCGGATGTAGATATGCCGATTGAATTTTTAGAGAATATTAAGCCAAACAATTTTCAAATCGGCTGTTTATTTAAGCCGTTAACTCATTATATGAGGTCCTCCAAGCATTTCTTGTTAGACACGTCAATTAGAGAGAAAGTTAGATATTGTCTAAACTTGAAACTTTTGTGTTTGCAGGTTTTGAATTTATGTTGAAGATGATTAGTGCATGTATCAACTAGTCGTTAAATTTAGAGTAAAAATTAGACGCCGCGGTCATTCCTCGGAATGACGCAGCTTTGAGCGAGCATATGTTGTGCTCTGCTTAACATGTGTATTTGCTTTAGTTGTTTCGCTGTTATCTCTATTAAATTCAGCTTTCATGGTTTGGTTTCCCGACCAAGAGTTTTCCCACTGTATATTGTATACACTGTGGATGAACGTTGACGTTTTAACCGAACATGCGCTCTGCGTAGGATGAAAAGGAAATCGATAACTGTCCATATGCTTGCAGTAAAAGCATCTTGTGTCAGACGTTGCAGAATCGACTAGGATATTTTTTAAGTCGCTTAGTGTTTTTAATTAACAGCCGTGGAATGATTTATTCGCATTAGATTTATACTAACTAGCATCCATTTTGTGTGATAAGTTGCCATTTAGATTATCCGTAATTGAAAAGGTCTTGGTCGCAGTTTCAAATCCACTAAGGAAATGTCCATGGTAGCCGCAATCATTTCGATGGAATTTTTTTAAATAATATGGACAAATCGGACGATGATGATGAAAGCCCTCCAGGACCCGGTGAACGTTGGGATCCTTTGGGGGCTGACGACGAGAATCTCATCGACAACGCGGATCATCGTGTATCAATATATGAAACGGCATCAGAACGACTATGTGACAATGAGGGCATGCAATATTGTAGCGCGATGGATACCAATCGAATTCGAAGTCTCGAAGAGGAACAAGAAATCCTCACTACGTCTCTTATGGCACTAACATCCCATTTCGCTCAAGTTCAATTTCGTTTACGGCAAATCGTTGATGCTCCCGCCACACAACGTGACCAGCTGTTGAAGAGTCTGGAAGAGTTTGCCTTTCGCGGGATTCCCGAGGTAAAATCGTTATCACAATTTTCAGTTTAGAATGTAAATCATATTCAAACGAATATCCATACAATCGTTGCGAAGTGCTTCCAGTCAATAAAGTTTTATCAGGGACGCTCATAAGCATCTTCACTTTGCAAAGATGCGAGGTATTTAACTTTAACCGAAGACTGAATAGTCTTGATATATCTTATTAATCCAATCATAATGGGTCTATTGTGGCCTAAGTGAGCCGCCTTTTAATAAAAAGGGCTGCCACACATTAACCATATTAATAGTCCAACATTGATTCAAATAGCTATCGGGTGCACAGGGAGTGCGGCAACAAATAAACATGCACAGGAAGAAGTGCAATGACAACTACCTCCAAGTACAATTAATCGCAATTTATAATTTAAGTTAAAATACATGTCCATTACATTTGACAGGATCAACACGAGTGAGCACATGTACTGCTCTGATATAGAAAATGAGCTCGTCGCGCCACTTTTCAAACGGTGGTAAGTTCTTATACTCGGTGGGGAGTACTGGCAGCCCTACATAAACATGAAACTACAACCATAGCTGAGATAGAGAGAGATATAGATTGGTTCTTGTGAACCTTACAATAAATTCAAAAATTGTACAATTCAGTTGAATGATGAAATATATAGCAATAAAATTACACAATTTATTAGCGAGTATATAATAACTTAAAATAAATACACAACTCCTCCCGGACCAATTTTAACATTTGATAAAATTATATAGAAAGCAAATCAATGAGCTTAAATACCATAAATATAAAACAAGTTTAAATAAAATGCAGCAGCATTTTCTTGTGAGTCGTTTGGCTACCATTATTGGCATCTTTCATTTTATTTGGACCTGATCAAATACATCGGCTTCCTCCGATTGCCACTGGTTTATAGTGTAAAATTGCTTAAAGTTCTGTGTTTGTACTTTTTTCATACATATATTGAAATGAATCGAAAATCTAACTCATTAAAAGAATACTGTAATTTTAATGTTCTAATTTTAGGTATCCGGAGGTGTTGGTGTTCCCGAATCTGATGAAGTGATTGCCAACTTGGAACGGGCTCGTAGTCGTCAATTCGAACTCATAGAACGTCTCAAAAAGCAACTTACTGAATTAGAAAAATTCGCATATGAATCGGGCGCGCCAGTATTGCCGCAATCAATTATTTTCGAAAAACACAAAATCATAATCGACGAGCTGAAAAACAAATTGAATTTGAACGTGAATGATGTTGATCTGCCACAACTTTCATCAGAAGACATAAAATCTCAGGTGGACACAGCTATTGGGGAGTTTGTCGGTCCACTTAAGATGAAAGAGCAACTTGTTGCACAATTAAAAACACAGATAACTGATTTGGAACGTTTTATTGCATTTCTGCAGCATAACGATGATAAATCAGAAGCGTGTGATATAACTGCTTCGCCTGGTGGAGTTGAAAGGGATACCAATGCATACAATTCTTATTCGGCCAAGAAAAAACACAATCGAGCGTCGAAAAGCGACAGTCAAGCTAACCAATACCGAAACAAGGAACAACCGAATGTTAATCCAAATTCTGTGAAAAATATACCAGAACACACAGGATCAACGGACACATTCAGTAGTAGAACTCATTCACTGCTAAGTAAAGCGTCCACCCTGCTGCAAATGTTTGCTGTTGCCCAATTTGGATGCGGGTCCTCTGCAAGTGGCAGTCAATTTAGAAAAAATACGTTAAAAAAGTCAAAACTTGGAAATCACTGGGGCGATACAAGAGCTCAACTTGAAGTTGATATCCAGGAGGTCGTTGCGCTTGCCATGACTCTTCAGCGTGATTTGGAAATGCAAAAAGGGCTGCAACATGATGAAAATAATATTCCGGAACAATTCGATGCATATCTAAGTGACTCAGATGACGAGGGAAACCGCTTCATTTGTTCTCAGAAGAAAAATGCCACTGCAAATGATCTACGCCTGCAAAATTTTTCACTGACAAACGTCGAGCTAACAACAGTTGTTCGCAAGAATTTGGCTGTAACTTTACAAAAATTGATCCAACATGGTCTACGATCTGACATCACATTGTCCGGAAGCAGTTTGGTACCATTTATTGGTTGCTTCCAAGCCACATCCCATATAAGAGGAAACTACTATAGAAACTCTCATAGTACGGAAGAGGATGATTATAATGCAGGAAATGATGAGTATAGCGGTCAAATGCACGCATGGGAGCTCGTATTGCAGTATTATACGATTAAAAATGGTGAACATTACAATGAGACACCATCCCGAAAACTTTCGCAAAGTTTCAATCTAGATATTGTCGGTAACAATGCAACCGTTTCAAATAAACAGAGTCTTCTCAGTACTATTGGTACTATAATAGCCATTCATAAACCGTACAAAAGGAGCTACAATTCACACTTCAAGGCATTTGTATGCGCAGCTTTAAAGTAAGTTTTAATTAACATACTTCGAAAAAATTGCTTTCGTCAACAAAAAGGTCATGCACGAATCTAATTGATCTAATTGATTCTCATTTTTGTGTAATTTTCTTTCTTTGTGATCTTGTCTTCATTTTTATTTTCCTTCTTGTTTTACTTTTCTACGTTGTGCTAATTTATAATTGGTAAAATTTGTTAAGTGAATAACAATAAATAAATATTCATATCATTTTTTTAATGCTTTCCTTTTCAGCTCAAAAAAGTTGGTTGCTTGGCTAAATTTAATATTCCAATGCAATGAATTGATCAACACGTACTACATGAATTGGAGCTACGTTGCACAGACTGGGTTTCGTGATGCCCTTCACTCATTGGATAACTTAACCAAATTTGAATTTGATCTTCCCATTGATTTGGCTGTACGACAATTCCAAAATATTAAAGACGTATTCATGTAACATAACAGACATAAATGTTTTCACAATTAATAAACTTTCAATTGCGTATCAATCATGTAACAACAACAAAATTTTAAATAATGTAAATAATTTTTCTCTTCAGCAAATAATTACATTCATGCACCAAAAGGAGATATGAAACGCAATTATCACTTTGAATTTAAATAACTATAAAATATCTACTTCCAATAAATAGTTATTGTTTTATGTTTTATGTAGAGCAAAATATTCAAATCAAGAGTAACTATATGTGTATAAATGTCAATCAAATGATGTCCAATTTAAGGTTTTTATAGTTTCATTATTTTACGAATTTATAATTTTTACATCACAGGAAGTCTTCACGAGGCTTTAATTGTACTGAAATTATATATCAATACAATGTAAAGAAATATACATACCTAGACAATGCTAGCAAGCTGTACACGAATTTAAAAATAAATGGAGATTAGGTGGAAAATTTTTTTTTTTTTTTTTTTTTTTTTATTTCATCTTTATTTTTACAAAGTAAGGATTAGATCATTGGAGATCTCTAGCTTACAACATTGCAACTCTTAAGTCTAGCTGGAAAAATACGACCTCCATTGACAATACTCTGGGGGTTTGTGGTGCCACTGTTTATTATAGTTTATAAGAATTTACAATATTTCATAACATTTCATTAAATTAGTTTACATTTTGTTGTCTCTGTTCAATAAAACTAATAAGAAAAAAAAAGATACGAAAAAAAAAGAAAACTATAGTGTATCGCTGCTACTCTCCTTCTGCAGTAAGTCACTGGGTAGATGTATTATCTCTGTACTTTAGGGTGCCCTACCGCCGATTGGCTGTTAGTCGCAGTGGGTCAGTTCTTTTGAGCCGTACGTATGGTCTAGTCAGCAATATTTTTCTTGCTGTTTTGTTTGGGTGGTGTCGCAATCGCTTCTTGTAGTTCAAACTAAGCTTTTCTGCTTCTTCCATAACTGTGCTGACATTGGTGTCTCTTTGTATAATTATGTTATTGACGTATTTGGGGGCACCCAGAATCGCCCGCAAGATTTTTGTTTGCGTTCTTTGTATGATTTCCAAATTTGTCTTTTTTGCTGAACCCCAGAGCTGCAGGGCATACGTCCATATTGGTTTGAGAATTGTCTTGTATATCAAGATTTTTGTTTCTAACCTTAGTCTGGATTTACTGTGCATTAACCAGTATAGTCTCCTGAACTGTAATTTCACTTGATCTCGTTTTTTGTTTATATGACTTTTCCAGGTAAGTCTTCTGTCTAAATGGACCCCTAGGTACTTTACAGAATTTGTTACTTGAGCATCCGTACCGTTAATTTTAATGGGACAGCAGGATCGCTTTTTTAATGTGAACGTGATTTGCTGCGTTTTTGCTTCGTTAATTGAAATATGCCACTTTCTAGCCCAATTTAATATTATGTCTGTTTGTTGCTGTAGTACTCTTTTTGCAGTTGATGGGTTTTTGTGTGCAAATAGTATCGCTGTGTCGTCAGCAAATGTAGTGGTAATCACCTCTTTTGAGGTCGGGAGGTCTGCAGTGTACAGGAGGTAAAGGACTGGTCCTAGTACACTCCCCTGGGGTACTCCTGCTTTTATAGGATGTTCCTGGCTAATGGTATCTTTGTATTTGACTTTAAAGGACCGCTCAAGTAAGTAACTGGTTAGTATGCCATGAAAATTTGGAGGTAGAGTGGTCTTAATTTTTTGGATGAGTCCAGGATGCCAGACTTTATCAAAAGCTTGTGATACATCTAAAAATAGTCCAACACAATATTTATTATCTTCGAATGAATTTTTGATATAATTTACTAGCTTATGTACCTGTTCTATGGTACTATGGTTGTTTCTAAACCCAAACTGATGTTCAGGGATAACAGTGGAGCGATGGAGTGTGGGGAGCATTTTGTCAAGGAGTAGCCTCTCGAACAGCTTAGAAAGGGTGGAAAGCAGGCTAATGGGCCTATAAGACTCAACTTTTGTGCTATCTTTGCCTGGCTTGGGAATGACTATGATTCTGGCATGTTTCCAGGCGTGTGGAAAATAATTAATACGCAGTATTGCATTGAATATGTGCAATATTGCGATTTTGCCTGATATAGGTAGAGTTTTAATCATTTTACCTGTTATTTTGTCATGTCCAGGTGCTTTGTTGTTGTTTAAACTTTGAATTTTCTTGAGAAGCTCAACTTTAGTGAATCTAATAGGTTTATAATTCCCACTACTGCTATTTGTGTTGGTATTGTCCTCATTAACTGTATCTAAGCAAAATACTTTCGATAGGTAATTACCAAAAGCTTCAGCTTTTTGAGTATTGTCTCTGAGCCAGCCACCGTTGTGATCCCTGATTGGAGTGTCTGCTGATACAGGTTTCTTGACCCTTTTGATTGTTTTCCACAATGAATAGTTAGTATCCACTTTATTAGATAGATTACTAACAAAGTGATCTATTTTTTCTTGCTTATCTATATATAGCGCTTTTTTTAGTGCTTTGGTGGCTTCGTTTAAGGCGACTTTTGCTTTCGGAGAGCGTACCCTTTGCCATTCGGCTTTGGCACTACGTTTAGTTCTTAGGAGTGAAAGTATTTTATTGTTGTAATACTGAGGAGTTCTAGCCTCCGTAGATTCGGCGGACGGTGTAGCAAATACAGCACAGTCATTAACAGTATTCGTTAAATATTTTATTGCATTTTCAATATTTTCAGAAGATTTTAATTTAATATTAGGACAGAATGAGGATTGAAATCTCCTGCAAAACTTGTTCCAGTTGGTTCTACTATTTGTTAGTCTGGATTCAGAGTTTTCTACTATAGGTTTGCTGCTAAGCTCATAGATAGTTGGTGAATGGTCCGATGACAGATCATTCGTGGTCCAGGCCTTGATAAGGCACGGATCTAATTTCTTTGTAATACCGAAGTCAATGACATCGGGGATTTTTAATGGATCTGATGGCCAGTATGTTGGTGTGCCACCTGTTATGCAATTAAGGTTGTTCTTGTAAATAGATTTAAGTAATTGTTTACCTCGTGGAGAGGTTAAGCGTGCACCCCAGTGTGGCGACTTAGCATTGTAATCGCCCGCGGCAAAGAAGCAGGGCCCAAGTGATTTGAAGAAATCATCGAAATCTGTTGAGGTGATTCTGTGGTTTGGGGGACAATAAGTAGCCGCAATACACGTGTCCACGCTTCTGGAAGAGATACACAAAGCGGTACTGTGAATGTTACACATTTGTTTACATGGGATGGGGTGATGCTTGATTCTGTTTCTGATTAGTATGGCAGTACCACCGTGTGGCTTGTCATCAGGGTGATTGTTGTTATAGACTGTGTAGCCATGAATTTTTAAGTTATTATTCTTACTGCATAGGTGAGTTTCAGCGATCAACATTATGTCAATATTATTGGTGTGCAAGAAAGATTCTAATTCAATTTTACGGGACAATAGTCCGTTTGCATTCCATTGTGCAATTCTTAGATTATTCATTTGTTCATTAAATATGTTAGTAGGTCTGTTTGTTTGTATAAGGTTGTCTGAATGTTATTCATGATGTTTGTTAGTTGTTGTATGTTATTAACTAGAGTAATTAGAACCTGCATTATTCCTTCCTGTGTATTGCTGTTTACTGCTGGGTTTGAAGCTGTTGGATTACCATATTGTGGGTTTCTGACTACGTCGGCGTATGACATTCCTGCTTTAGTCTGATCCGTGGGTTGTGAGGTAGGAGTTGGTTGCACTGGTTGTGCATTAGAATAGTTATTTATGAACGCATTCGTTATTTTCCCCTGCTTGTTACGTCTATTAATTGTTACAAACACAGGGCAGCCCCTGTAATTAGCGGTGTGAGCCCCGTTGCAGTTACCACATTTTCTGCTGTTTGCATTCGTTTTGTTCTTGTTGCAATTTTTGGTCTGATGCATTTCTCCGCAGGCAACACAAATACTGGTCAGCTTACAGTAATTTTTGGAATGGCCAAACTCTTGGCAATTAAGGCACTGGACAACAGCGTACCTTTTATATGGTTCTTCAATAGTTATTTTTCTATGCAGCAGATATTGTAGATGGTATATAGGGTGTACTTTTCCTTTAGGGATTTTGCTAGCTTCCGGTGTAAGTTCCACCTTGAACATTGGTTGTGGAACTTTAAGTTTATTTATGACATTATGTACCGATTTAGCCTCAAACCCGGACTGTTTAAGCTCTTGTTTTATGTCTTCAGGTTTTACTTCGGAGTCTATGCCTTTAATAATGACGTTCAATCCCTTAGAGCTTTTCAGCTGATATGTATAGAAATTGATTTTTTTCATTTCCAGCCATGAGACTACCTGAGTGTAGTTTGGTTCGGTCAGGACTTGCAATTTTATTTCTTTCAGATTGCCTTTTTTTAAGTCTACAGCATAGAAATTTTTGTCGCCAATTAGCGTGCGTATATTTGCTATTAAGTATGTGCTAGTAGATCCCCTGATATAGATCGGAGGAGGTTTCGCTTTCGGTTTATCTTCCTGTACTGTGTTGGCGTTGTCTGTATTGGTTTCATTAGCGAGTATCGCATAATAGTTTCGATCATTTGTTCTAGTTTCCTTGACCATTTTCGGAGCTCGTTCCGCGTTAATTGCCTGTGGGCTAAGTTTTCGTTTCTCGGATATTTTTATATATCTTTCAATGCCGGTTTGAATGCATTTTATGGCAGGAGAGTTATTACCGGTTTGGGTATTAACAGTTGTAGAGGCAATGCCGGTCTTTTCATTAACCTCATCAATTGACATAGATTCCGTCATATTGCTATCGACTACGTGAGCTGATTTATGCTTGCCCAGCACAGAACACAATATTGTGCTTGAGTTTACCACTGGTGTGGGATTATTGTCTTCATTATCACTCACCGATTGCACTGCACCACTATGCACTACTGTGCTTTTTTTGCTATTCACACTAAATTGTTTCATGTAACAGTCACTGTCTCCAACGTTACGCGCATTGTTTAACGCACTATGGACTGCGTTACAGTTAAGTTTTCGCTCAACTTTGCTCAGATATTCGAGAATGGGCTTTTACACTTTCACTTTTATCGGAGCACCACAATTACACGTCCGTCACCACCGGCTGCAATATTGCTTCTAGGTGGAAAATTGAAAACAGTTTTTAACTTGCTCAGATGAGAATCATTTTATTGCGGTTTCATAAAGAACACGTCGTTGATACGAGGGCAGTTTGATAAGTCAATGGCTTTTTGAATTCCCCGCGCAGTAACTTTAAATGCTCCCGTCAACTGCCATCCTTTAATAGACTACTGTAAAATTTTGAGCAAGCTGCACCATTGAACTTTTGTTTGACCGCCATTGACAGCAGAACACCCCATGAATTTTAACGAAAATGGGGAAAAAAGTATGGGCTGCAACAATTACATTATAAATTTGATCACCGCCAAGTATACTAAGAGGAGTTCCTACTATTCCTATTCCTTCAAGCCCCAAAAATAAAATAACAAGTTACAATATCTTTATGGTTGGTTGAAGAAAGCGATTAAATGGCTGAATTACAGGTGATAGATTGTAAATTTATTTATAAAGATTTTTCTTTAGTATTACAGAGCTTTATAGTCAACAATGATTTCTCACTACGCCTTGGATTCGCCAAATATTACCAATCCTATCTCTACCAAAATCCATACCATAACAGAGCCACCCCCATGTTGGATGGTAGGCACTAAAAATTGTTCTAATGACCATTCTTCTGCTGACCTCCACACAAAGACTCTGTGCCTAGAGCCAAAAACTTTGAATTTCGATTTATCACTCTACAACACCTTTGTCCAGTCCAATTTTTGTGTTGTTTCGCCCCTTCCAATCTTGTGGCATGTAATAATGGTTTTTTTAACCACAACACGGCCATGAAGGTCTGCTTCCTGAAGCCATCATTTGACGGTTAACACACTTAGGGAGTTTAGATCGCGCAAAATTCACTTCAGCGGCTATTTCTGGAACAGTAAGACGTCTGTTACGTTTGTTGGTAACCACTATGTTCCTATCTTCAGCTGCAGTCGTGATCCTGGGTCTTCTACGCCGTTTTTTATTTCCGACACTTCCAGAGGTCTTAAATTTGTTTACTTTGTACTCTACTGTTCTCTTCGAGATTTTCAGATCCCAAAAAATTTGACGATTGCTTTTGCCATATTTTTGATGCGCAAATATCGTAGCGCGTATTTAATTCGAAAGTTCTTTTGTCTTTAGCATATTTAACAATCGCTCAATAGAAGTTTGAAAAAATACAAGCATGCCGGCAGCATAAATTTTCAATTATATTTTCTTGGCAGTTAAAAAGGTTAACTCAAAGTTCAATGCATTCCTAAATACACCCTAGTACCGTCATCCGATAATAAAAAAGAACCCTAAAAAATTCGGTTGCCTGATGGGGTAAATCACATCCGAAGTCAGTTAATGTCATTTTCATTGAGAAGCCATTTATCGTTTTTCAGAAACATTTAGTAGATTTAATAATTACACCTACGAAATTTTTATCCAAACAAGATGTCAGCATTAACGAAAGATATAAATAAATCGTTTTACACAAAAAATAACGGCTATTAACATGGAAAATCTTACAATATCTGGGTGGGCAAATACATATGACCAGTAGTCTACATCTATTCTTACTGTAAATATATCATGCAATTATGCCCTAATAGTCCATTAGCTAGTATTGCATAGATTATTTCAAGAGGCGCGAATATTTCCTTTTTCCACATTCTTGACTAATATTATGAGAAATTATTTCAAATCTGCTTCCGATTCAAAAGAATTTCCCACTATAGTGATATTAGTTCCCTCTTATTCGTTCAGATGGCGTAACTTGTTGCGTTTTCAAAAAAACGCCGCGAAATTTCATCATCCTTTATACAACTGGCAATGCTCTGATCATTTTGACATTCTTATTTTGCTACTGTACGTTGTATACATTGAGGTATTAACTATGGAGCAGAACCTCAACAAAATTTGTGGCAAGATTTCTTATATGTGGTTGTGGACACTTCTATGTGGTAGTGCCGATCATAGGCGGACATGATTGTCTATTGCAAGGAGCAAAATTTTGGCGCGAAATTTGAAAATATTAGATTGTTCAGATCTAATTCTTGAATAATTGCGATATTAGGCAGATTTCATGGTCATTTGGTTCGTCCGCGTCATTCACTTACGCGCGTTTTGGTTTCTTTCGTTTGATATCAAAACAACAAGCCACCATAGCATGTCACAGTAATCCGGCCATATGATTCTCTAGCGAATTTGTTCGGCGGCAGTAATTCGACACCACCGAACGACCTGACTCTAAAGTCAGCCTAAAGCTTGAAAGTAAAATTATTTGTACAAAAATCATAGAGAAAACCACCCTCTTCCTTTCACAACCGGGCTTGGGACCGGCTTTGGCGGAATTACGGCCACTCAATGTTTTTCCTAGCAGTCTGATTTTTGAATTCTAATATTGAAGTTGGGCATATTCACATAGATCTTCTAAAGGGAAACTAAAAGCATATATTTAATTAATAATTGTGAACGCTTGATTAATAATATAATGTTCTATTAAAATACCAATACGCTAATCTTGCTCCCAAAAAAAATTTCAAGGACGCCACTGATCCATAAAATGGACATATGACAGAAGAATGTAAACAAAACATGCTTTTGAAAAAAAACTCTTATTTTACACTTATTTCACCTAGTACACTACTAGTACCTTCCACAAGTAGTTAAGGGTACACTCACGCATGAAAGGAGACTCCCAAACTGCGAAAACGCGAATCGCTCTTGCAGTTTTCAAAGACGCACTTCATATTGCTGCTTTTCGATTTTACAGCAACTCCACTTAGTTTTTTCTTATAACTGCACTATCTTGTAGTGTCCCAAACCAGACTTTATAATTACCACTCGAAATCACTTCGATTGAAACAGCACAGACAATTATTTCCGCTCCGAAACACGACTCAGACACTTTTGTTTACGAACGCGTTTGACAAATGCACTGACAATTAGTTCAACATAACAGTAGTTTGACGTTAAGTTCAACAATTTCTTCTGCCATCACACGTATAGGGTTTTACACGCTTGGTTCGCTTCCTGTTCTCTTTCTTCATTGGTTGTATACACTGTGGTGTTTACTGTCAAAAGCGAGCTGTCACCGAGAAAATTCTGTCTTCGTTCTTCCAATCGAAAAGTTCTGAAGTTGAATTATAATTCCGGTTCAGGGACTCGTAATTGCTCGCGATTAATATTGCATTATATGAAACCAACACATTGAACTGAGTATTCAACGTCGGCTAAGAGTGAGGAGTAAGTGTTTAAATCGTGAATCGGAATTCTGCCGATGACCAGAATTGCTAATTTCTCGTATTTTCAATTGTGTACATTAGAGAAATGCGTCGTTAATAGATGGAATTCTCTTTCAGGCACGACTCTTTATTAAAATTTGGACTACATACAGGCCTATTTATTCAGCTAATCAATGATTTCACCTGGATTCTGTTTACTAGAATTAATTTAGTTGTCAATTGGGAAACGGTCTAAGCGAATCCTGCGGCAGTGAGAAGGTATGATCTATGACAAGTCTGAATAGAGTGATCCCATAGTTAGTACAATGGGGGACAGTATAATTGGCTCGGCGAGTTTTCTCCATTTAGGCGATGTAGTTTCTCTGTATGCCGAAGGGAGTGTTTGCGGTTTTTTAAGTACATTGGGGTTGGTTTTTTTAATCAGTTATCACGTCCCGGAAATGAATTAACTTTGATTACATTTGCAGATTGGTCGACGATAGAACGGTAGTATGCCCGGAAGCGGGAGATTTAAGTTCACCACCAAAAAAGTTTCGAGGTAAATGTGAATAATCGAGTGACCACATTAAAAATAACTAATTCGTTATGCTTTCAGATTGTCTTATCAAAATATGTCCTATGAATCGGTACTCAGCCCAGAAGCAATTCTGGAAGGCAGCAAAGCAAAGTGCAAATTCAAATACCGATGCCAATCTCTTAAAACGTTTACATGTAAGCTTTAATTATTATCACTGCCAAAAAAATTGTTGTAACGTTACATAAAAAATACATACGCTATTATAGATCGTAGCAAGCATTTCGATTGGTATTAAATTCGACTAATCTTCCATAGCACGCCGCTGAAATCGAGAAAAAGCAGAACGAGTCCGAAAATAAGAAGCTGTTGGGAACAGTAGTTCAATATGGAAGTGTAATCCAGTTGCTGCACTTAAAGTCAAATAAATACTTGACGGTAAACAAACGGCTACCCTCGCTACTTGAGAAAAACGCAATAAGAGTTTATCTGGATGCGAACGGGAATGAGGGCTCCTGGTGGTATATTATGCCGTTCTATAAACTCCGCTCAACTGGTGATAATGTGGTTGTCGGCGACAAAGTTATCCTTAATCCGGTCAATGCTGATCAACAAAATCTCCATGTTGCCGCCAATTATGAGCTTCCCGATAATCCTGGGTGTAAAGAAGTGAATGTACTTAATTCGTCGACGTCATGGAAAATCAGTTTGTTCATGGAACACAAAGAAAATCAGGAGCATATACTGAAAGGTGGCGATGTTGTTCGTTTGTTTCACGCCGAACAGGAAAAGTTCCTTACAATGGATGAGTATAAAAAGCAGCAGCACGTTTTCTTGAGAACCACAGGTCGCACAAGCGCAACAGCGGCTACAAGTAGCAAGGCATTATGGGAAATAGAAGTAGTGCAACATGATTCGTGTCGTGGTGGCGCCGGTCATTGGAATTCGCTCTATCGCTTCAAACATCTAGCAACAGGATACTATTTGGCTGCTGAAATCGATCCGTCTGATCCATCAATAAGCGAAACAAGGGAGTCAATTGGCTCAGGTAAAATTTGCCTTTGACAGTCTAGCGCTTAGACATTCATGTTATTACTTTCCGTTCAGATAACCGTCCCAGAGCCGAATTGTATCGATTGGTGTCCGTTCCGTATTCAAGTGATATTGCATCTGTTTTCGAACTGGACCCGACAACCATGACACGTGCAGACAGCCTGGTGCCGCAATCGAGTTACGTAAGATTGCGCCATTTGTGTTCGAATACGTGGGTCCATGCAACATCAATTCCAATTGACGTGGATGATGATAAGCCAGTAATGTCGAAAGTTTGTTGCTCGCCTATAAAGGAAGATAAAGAAGCATTTGCTTTGATACCCGTCTCGCCTGTTGAGGTGCGAGATTTAGATTTCGCGAATGATGCGTGCAAAGTCCTTGCAGCAATGAGCTCTCGTTTAGACAGTGGCACAATATCCAATAATGAACGTCGATCTTTGATATCCCTCCTACAAGATATTGTTTATTTCATTGCGGGAATGGAAAACGATCAAAGCAAATCAAAGGCTTTGGAATTGACCATTAAAAACCCGATACGTGATCGACAAAAACTACTTCGGGAGCAATATATTTTGAAACAGTTGTTCAAAATTTTACAGGGCCCATTCCAAGAGATGGCTTGCGGAGATGCTCCCTTTTTGAGGCTTGATGAACTGAATGATCCCAAAAATGCACCTTTTAAATATATATTTCGTTTATGCTATCGAATATTGCGTCTAAGTCAACAAGATTATAGGAAAAATCAGGTAAGCCTTGAGTTTTAAAAATTCTTTTTGGTCATTTAAAAAATTATTGTTTTTTTTTGCTCTCAATTGAAAACCGGAATGAGAATTTATGTGTAAAATATATCGTACATCTTGTTTGTGAACTTGTATAGTGATGAGTGAAGTGATCTTTTACCTTCCGTTTATTTCGATACTTGTTACAACTGTAATTATGGCAACAAATGCTATTGCATCGCAGCCGATCCTGGTCACGGTTTGGGCCGAAGAGGAGGTGGGGATATATTTTAGAAAGGGCGCCACCCATTGTTTCTGCGCCAGGACTGCCCTGTCCGCGAATCCGGGAACGGAAACTGGATTTGCAACGACCCGAAACCACCGACCGAATTGGGAATTTCAGAAAAAAGAATCGAACACAAGGAGCCGAAAACGCGACGTCCGCTTCGCCATTTCACACAATTAACTACACTTTTATGTAAAATCAATATTATATTTTCTAACCTTACCTAACTAAGCCTATCTATGCTTAATTCTTCTCACAATTTTCCGTCTTATCTCTAACGCCGCTTGTCGTACGTCGTCCTCTTCTTTCTTCTCCCCACGATGAGTAAGGTGCCGCCAAGTTTCTTCGAATCTTCCCGCCAAAAAAAGTACTTGTTCGCTTCTCGGCTTCGCTCCGACCAGCACCCACAAGAACCCAGAACAGAACAGCCTCGACAGCTCTTCTCCCAATATATATGGGATCCCCTTGGTCCCGTTCGTTGCATCGGCGGTCAACGGCCAGCCGAGTTTGCTGAACCAATTCCAGCATTCATTCCGTTGTCTGGTTTTGTGTCGTTTTCCGATACACGTCAGCTGGCGATTCAATCTCCGTGCTCGGTCTTCACGATTGGTCGCAGCGTTGCACCTCATTGGATTGGACATGCTGCTGTGTGTGTGTGTGTGTTTAGGCAGCCTTTGGGCAGACACATTGCGAATTGAATCATCGCAGCTATGGGGTCGGGTGAAGATTGCATTGACGGCGACCTGAGTGGGTCCATTGGTGGGACGACGGATAGCGATGAATTCCAATTGTTGTTGCTATCTTAATTAATTATCTATATAATTCAATAACCTTAACCTAAATGAATCTACTCCCTACTCATATATAATTATATAATTCAATGTCCTTACAATATAATTAATTAATGACTTGGTATCCTTAATCTAAATGAATCTACGCTACATTTATATAATTCAATGCTCATAATACGCCTTGTGTTGAGTGGAGACCCGCGTATACCATTTTCGATCGTTTCGTTTGCCCGCCCGGTGGTTTGGAGCCTTCAGGAGCAAGACAGTCCCTTATTTTGCACTTATTGGTTCGTGGATCGACCACGCTGCGTGGCGAACATAACATACTCACGATATGATCTACCAAATACTCCAGATTTCGTTGTTTATCTATACGGTTTGTATGCTTCCCGATATTAGCACCAAATCTGTTTGTACTCCCTCAATGATCTGTGTTTATTCTGGCACTTTCTTTTTGTAGGTTAAAATCTAACGACCTAGAGGAACGTTTAAATAAACCGAATAACGTCCCTTTAAGTTTGTCTATTGTCGATCCGCGAGTTCATATTTTGAATAAACTTACGCTTTAACGGATTAATCTGAAGGTGGGGCAGTCAAACCTGTATTTTTGAAATGGATGAAAGAGCTGTGAAAGTGGGCGGAGCGAGTGGCCACGGTTTCCGTTGTGGCCCCCCGCACGAAGCATTTCAGTCGCCATGGAACAGTGGTCTAAACAGCAACGTTCATTCGCTGCGAAAGCGTATTACCAAATTGGTAGCAATGGAGCCGCTCAGCGTCGTTTCTGGACGCATTTTCAAATTAATCGGAATAGGCCAGTGCTGTCTGTTAATTCAATCAAATTGTGGGTGGAAACCTTTGAAAAAATTTGTGCAACGAGAAGCAGAAAAGGTGTCAGTGTGAACTCCCGCGAATATTGAACGTGTGAGATTTGCTGTGTGAAGAAGCTCCCGGAGATCGGCACGTCGAAAAAGTGTTGTGCTTGACATTTCAACCAGGAGCATCCGAAGGATCTTGAGGTTAGATCTACATCATCACCCATTCAAAATTCAGATTGTTCAGGCTATAAATGAAAACGAATTTGCAGCCCGTTGGCGTTTTTGTGAAACGTTGTTGTAAATGTGTAATGAAAACGTGGACCTTGTTCACAACCTGTGGATGAGCGACGAGGCACATTTTAATCTCCAGATATGTTAATAAGCAAAACTTCCGATATAAGAGTGATCAAAACCCTCACCAACTCCATCAAAAACCACTTCATTCGACCGAAGTAACAGTTTGGTGCGCAATGTCCTCATCGGGAATAATTGGCTCATTTTTTGAAAATGACGGGACAAGCTGTTAATGTGAATGCAGAACGTTATTTGGAAATGTTGCGGTCGTTCTTCATTCCTCAGCTTCTTCAACGTGGAATGAACGATGAAGAAACCATATTCCAGCAAGATAGTGCCACAAGCCACACAGCCCGCGTGAGCATGATATCCCGGCATGGAGCAATTCCTTGGCCTTCCCGATCTCTCGAACTCACAGCTTCCTGTGGGGGTATTTGAAAAGTAAAGTTTTCGATAAACGACCTCGAACACTTGGAGAACTCAAGACGAGAGTCCGGTTGGAAATCGAGAGAATTCAAACGCGCATGCTCCGTGCTTTGATGGGCTGTTTCAGAAATCGCCTGCAAGAATGCCTCAATCGAGAAGGACGTCATCTTGTTGGCGTTATTTTTAAACACTGAATGTTTGTTTCTTAAATGCTTTTTAATGTAGATTACGATCGTAGCAATAAAATTTCGAAATATACATCCGTTTATTGGTTTTACAGTTAAAGATACTACACAATCTCGGAAATGTATGTCCAATTTTCAGTTTTTCATAATTTTTACGGCTGCAGTCCGGGTTTAATTTATCTTTTTTGGGGCCATCTACGTAACAGTCTAACGGATAGGTATGTTAAGTCTCAGTTAAGGCTTATAAAACCTGTCTCCGCTTGCACAAACTGTGACTGCCTTTGCAATGTCATTCTCGCATCACTTTGTAGTTTTCCTCCAAACTACCCAATTTGTTTGTTTGGTGTTAATTGAAAATTCTTTTGAGATGCTCCTCATTTCTCGAGGAAGAAAGAGTCAACTTCTACAATTCCAGTTTTAATCTGGGAGCCTTTTGAATTTTCTGATTTCTGATGTCTCTTCAATATAAACAACATTGTTATATTTTTATATTTATAAGCATTTTTACTGAAAATGATTAGAACAAATTCGCATGGTTTTCGGTTTTCACCGGCACTGGACTTTATGAATTATTCATTAATTTTTATTTAGCTGTTCAGCTTTTCTTCTGATTGGTAGTATCACAACCAGACACTCCACAGTCCATTTTTAAGGCGTTCATCTTCCTATATCTTCACTAAATAACCCGCTTTACACAGAGCTCCATTTTTTCACGATGGTTCTACTGAAAACTGTGAAAAAGTGTTGTGAAATTCCACTCTCGAAACTACGTCATACCTGCAAATAGAGACAGAAGATGAAAGCGCGTGGCGTAAGTTTTAGCTTCATTGATTCATGTCGAAAATCCACAAACTCCTTTTAGAGAGAGCTTCACAACCGTCAGTTGCAGTATATCTCCCTAGTAGAAACGATTACATATCTACCGTATCGTATGCGAAGCCTGAAACTAAATACCCAATTTCGGATCTCAATTTCAAACTGGTGGATTTTAATTTAGCTTTTTCTATCAACCATATAAGAGTCCAGATTCGTTACGAAAAAAATCACTGACAAGAAAATTAACTCTTGATCTAATTTTTCAGGAATACATTGCCAAACACTTTGGTCTAATGCAGAAACAAATTGGTTACGATATATTAGCTGAAGATACAATAACCGCATTGTTGCATAACAATCGTAAACTCTTAGAGAAACACATAACGGCTGCGGAAATTGAAACTTTCGTCGGACTTGTCCGGAAAAATATGAAAAATTGGGATTCTCGCTTTTTGGATTACTTATCGGATTTGTGTGTATCAAATCGAAAGGCAATTGCTGTGACACAGGAGCTTATTTGCAAAAGTGTTTTGAGTTCTAAAAACTCAGATATTCTAATAGAAACTGGGATCAAACAATTAGCGCCTGTATCCATACAGGAAGAAGACGACTTAGATTTTGATGATGTGAAGAGCAGTCACACGGATAGATCGTACTCCCTTCATGCTGATCGTGATACGACTGAATTGAATCCATTTAAAGTAGAAAAAGAAGATAGTGACCCTGGAGAACGAAAATATGAAGTTTATTTGCAATGGAAAGGCCAATTGGTAAGATTTACTTGAAGACGTTATGTGTGAAATATAGAATATAATTGTTTTTCTTCTTTGGTCATTTCTTTAGAAGCCAAAGTCAATTACTGAATTAGCCAAAGGAATGACAATGGGACGGAAAGATGAATCTGCAGTTTTGAACTATTACCGCCATCAGTTGAATTTATTTTCGAATATGTGTCTGAATCGTCAGTATCTGGCTTTGAATAATTTGTCACCGCACTTGGACATAGATCTTATATTGAGGTAGGTATCAATATGCTGTTTTTCGTACACGCTTGACCAACTGATTAGGGACACTGAAGCTATCAGTCTATGCTTGCAGCCACTGAAAATTGAACCATTTACTGTTTTAACAGTGATGCCTGAAATAATATTTCTCCGTTCCTTTTTTCTACATGTCCAGCGTCACAACTGATTAAGATGGTAATATACTGTACGTTCGAAAAGACTGAAAGATATTCTAAAAAACGAAATTTTATTCTCTCGTTGATAAACACTGTTTGAAGCATATAAGTATTGTTTGCTGAGAGTGGAAATCAAGTGGGGAAAAATGCACTCTTTTTATAAAATTAATAATCGACCTTAATGAGCTTATTTCAAATTTTCAAAAGAACCATGTAACGGCTATTACGCTTTGATTGACACCATAACGACGTCAATAACACGTTTCATTCGCAAAATAGAGTCAATGACAGACATGACATTGGTGTGTCAAAATAAAAAAACTGGCCGACTGAATCTTGTCAAAATCTAATCAACTCGTGACATTACAAATGACTTTTTGTTCGTCAGTTATCGTCGCAGAACACAATGTCCACGCATGCTCGCACGTACGTGGAAATATATACACAGACTTCTTTACGGAAACCCTTACAATATACTCTAAAGATCTTTAAACGTGAAGATATCAAAATTTCAACTTGTACTATTGCACAATATCATATATAATCGAACAAGCCGCGAAGTGCAACCCTTAATGTCCACACGAAAAACTTTCCAGTAATATCTAAATAAATATTAAAAATATAAAACAATAATAATATTGAATTAAATAATAATAATGCTGGAAATAATAATATTGATAAATATTATTACACTAAATGGAATGAGTTAATATTAACCGTATCATCTTAGGGTGCGTCCATTGATTACATAAGGCTTTTGCTGAAATACGAAAGATGAACGGAATTAGATTGCAATGGGGAATTAGGTATACCGACCTTATATGTAGAATTACATAAATCCTAATTTTGGTCGGCGAAGGCCAGAAATATAATATATACAGAGATACAATCGAGCGTGTGTGAGCGCACTCCACAGGTATTTCAGTTTTCAGCGCGTTTTTCTCAAAACAACGTGTTTTTGACATGGTTGACACGATTTTGACAAATCTATTTGACCGATTAGGCTGAAATGTCGAGAGATTCGTCAGTACATCTGCAGTTTCAGTCTGAACTAGAATCAGAATTTTTTAACCCATTTTTAAAAGATGTTAGTCCGCCATTTTCTTTTCACTTAAAATGTGTACTTCTAATTCATAGCCACCTTATATTTCAAAATACCGTTGAATTTTTATGTTTCGGTCTTACCTGACTGGAGATATCATGTCAACCAGTTTTTAATAGGGCTCCATTATGGCCGCCATTTTATCGCCATGGTTAGAAAAGTTTGTTTAAAAAAATTAATTTCATTATATCAAAGTTTCAAAACATTCTAATAAATATTTTTATAAAAAATTTTTTTCGAAATTTCATGCAATAAACTCAAACTGCCCCTTAAAATATATAATTTGGCACGCAACTATTTTTTACAGATGCATGTCCGGAGATACAATACCATATGAGTTAAGAGCGTCATTTTGTCGTTTAATGCTCCATTTGCATGTAGATCGTGATCCACAAGAACCTGTGACACCTGTAAAATATGCACGGCTGTGGAGTGAAATACCATCAAAAATGTCAATTTATGAGTAAGTACTTTTATTTGTAAATATATAAATATTTTACTATTTTATTAAATACATGCATTCAAATAATAATACATACATCACCATATACTTCCAAAAAATTTAACTAGAAAAAAATCATGCAAGAAAATTTACTTTAAGTTACCTTCATTCAATTATACAGTCCGGGGATTTGTGTATAATCCTATGCTGTTTAGCAGGGCTTTCTTCACGTACTCCTCCCCATTTCATGAACGTCAAAGCGTTACGTATTTTGGAGGTATCCCAGTTCTTCTCAGATGGTTTTCTAAGTAATTGGTATATCAGAAGATCGTTACTATTCTCAGTGTGGTAAAAATATAGTTGTTCGAATTGATTTTCAGGTGCCGTCACCTGATACAATTAATTCATCTGTATCGTGTTTATTATTGACTGCACAAGTTTCTTCCTTTTCTTCTTAAGTAGCAGAAGCCGAAAATCTACTTACGACATTTTTCACATGATTTTTTATATACGAGTATATGACGTCTGTTCAAAAAGTATCGCGAATTTCTAATTTCTACGGGCTACGTATATTCGATTTCAATTTTTGTGTGGTGTTCTATTGATATTCATGTTTTTCACTTATGATGACAAGTTCGGCCGTTTGGAATCTTCAGCTGATTTTTGACAGCTACTTTGCTTGGACTATTATGGCTTGTCTTCGATTTTTTTCTATTTCAAAAATTGGATCAAAGAATCTGTATCAAATTTCGTGCAAAAAACAATTTTAAGTGCGCGAACGCATTCCAAATGTTGTCTGTGGCATATGGTGAAGCTACCTTGGACCAAAGCAACGTTTATCGGTGGTATAAAATGTTCTCAGACGGCCGAGAAGATGTGCACGACGAACAGCGTGCCGAACGCCCGAGCACGGCAACAACAGACGAAAACATTGATAAAGTAAAGAAAATAGTATTGGTCAATTGTTGAATCAACGTGAGAGAAGTTGCTGAGGCCCTAAACATATCAATTGGCTTGTGCTATTCGGTTTTTATCAATGATTTTGGGCTTGATGGGTCACCGCAAAATTCGTTCCAAATTTTCTCAATTTCGACTGCGAACTTTTGACCAAAAACAACACACTAATGATGCCGATCGACTTGAAACTTTCACAGAATATTCTCTTCTACTTTCAGTTAATCTATAAGTGTTTTTGTAATTATTTATTAGTGCTGAGTACATAGTTTCCACATTTCACTACAATTACTACACATTAAGAACGTATCCTTTTATGTGTCTATGCTTATTATAAACAGACTATAGTACTTAGTATCATTTTTTTCTTAATCCTTTTAATAGTTATGATTGCAAAAAACAACCGGATTGCAATAAAGAAGCAGTACGAGCACGTTTCAACACAACTATTGCTTTTGTAGAAAATTATTTATGCAACGTTGCAGCGAAAGCTTGGCTGTTCACCGATCAGGATCAAAATAAATTGACATTCGAGGTAAATGACTAAGCATATAAATTGATTTAATGTAGGTATATAATTCTCGTAAATCATTGCATAAAAAACCTTCATTTTAGTTAATAAAAATCGATTAATTTTGTCCTTCATAAGATACGTTAAAAACTTCAAATGCATTTTTCTCAAAATCGGGGTCTAATATTTTAGGAATTGAATATTCATAACGTGTCCTACTTATATGCTAAAATTCATCTCGAACTGAGAGTACGAGGTCGTGCTGTCTCCTTTGTTAGTATATAAATTTTACAATCATAGCTTTACATTGTCTTTTCCAAACATCATTCATATTCGTCGTCACATGTTTTAATTCAGATTTCCAATTGTTCATAGGTGGTAAAACTCGCTCGCGATTTGATCTATTTTGGATTCTACAGTTTCAGCGATCTGCTAAGGTTGACGAAAACGCTACTTTGCATTTTGGATTGTGTTTCAGAAGGCGACACGATACCGGACACACGATTTTCAAGTAATGTAACTTCCTATGTTTAAAACCATCTACTAACATTTGTATTCAATGTGTTTCGAATTTATTTTTCATCTTAAAACTTAAATAGAACTATACGTTTCTTAAAAATAAGTTAAAAACCTACAAGAGATTATAAAAAGTTCAATTTTTCCGTGAATTTAAACTTAGTCTCATTGAAATCTAAGTAAAATGTCCAAAAACTAAAATCAGTAATTAACAAACATTAGATTGGTATATTAGATCTAATTGTCAAACATATTTTTGTATTTTATCAAACAAGCACCAGAGGAAGACGGTAAGTTGGTGTTAATTTGAATGGTTTTCAGTCATATTATTCCGCATGCCAGTTGCGTGAAAACATTTTTTCAATGCTTTACGTGTTTTTGTTTCGTTGTATTTTGATTTTATCATAGCTCGTGTGCGCTTCTGAAGATGTAAGAACAACTTAATTCGGCTTAAAAATTCTAATCTTAGCCAAAATCGTAACCTATAATAAAAAAAGAAATTCCCAGAATCTGAAACGCATCACGACAGAACCGAAAAGTGAATAATTGGACGAATTAATGTTCCGTTGCTAGTTTCCTAGAATTTTTAGTATGTGTGATCAAATTCGAACAGGTTTCTATTAAGTTTCTTGAGATAATCGAAAATCAATCCAAACATTTTTTTAAAAAAATCAATTGATGGATTTATAACAACCATTCGTTGAACAGACGCATTTCATGTGAAATATATATCGTCACCTGAACAACAACTAAGTAAGTTCTTATTTTGATTTTGAAATATTGTCAAAAACAGTTTTCTTGGTTTGTTCTGACCTTTCCTGACCGACAATACGAATGATGACAATGATGGTCGTTAGGATATTTCGTTATCATATTTAATTTTTCCGTTAAACTTAAGACAATCTTCTCTATAATTAGATACATATAATCTCCTAGTAGTTAACTACCTAACTCGTGCATTCAGACGACGATATGTAGTTACGATGATATCTTGAAACGTAACAGTTGAATTGGTTAAATTTTATTATTTTACTTTAGACAAATCTGTTTTTAGACACGAATATCTAATGAAAAATGGATATGGTGTCCTGAATGTCTCAGGTTCTGCCATCACTCCAGCTAAAATGTTGACAATCGCTCGCTATTTATTCTGTTTACTGAGAATTTAACCTCGCATAAAAAATAGTTTTTAAAATAATAATGATTTAATTGATTGTTCGATTTAGTTAACCTTTTATTCGATGTAATCGTTTATTGCTCTGTAACCAAGGTATATGGGCAAAATATGATATGCCATTACGCATGTCTTTTCCCTTCTGCCTATCGCAAAAACCTTGAATTTAACTTCACAATTGAGTGTCTTAATTCTTCACAATTAAGGTTCTTCAGGCATAAGTACTAATTCCGGCATGCTCTCATCCAGCAATGCGACGTACGCTGGTGAGAAAAAGTTGTGGAACATTGATATTTTGTTTCTAATTATTAAAATAAAACATTTCTCTTTACCGCATCAATTTTAGTTAAACTAAATTTGAGTGGGTAATATCTTAAACGAATTTCTTTGTTAATGTTTTTTTCAAAATAAACCACAAGAAACTTAAATATTAAATGAAACACAAAAATAAATCCATGAATCACTCAAAATGTTGTGAAAAGATTTCGAAACATTGCACCAACTTCCTCTGAAAATATAGAGAAACAACAATCATCAAAACAGTGACAGGAATACCAAATATTTAGTATGATATCCTTTGTGCTTAAACATTTCTTGTTATTGACGGGGCGTAGACTCTTTAAACATTTTTCACTAAATCTTTTGGAGTCGTCCTCCATTCTGATGCTACAGCTTTGGAATACTCTTTGGATTTCCTATGTTCCTCAAATGTTTTACTAAAAAATCTCAAAGGTGCTTAATCGGTCTGAGATCCGGGCTTTGCGGTGGTGTTTCCATAAAATGTGAACCATTATATTGTAGCCAGTTGCAAACAACCCACACTTTATATTTGGGGTCGTTATTTTTGGTTAAGTTAAAAATCGTCAGCAACTCCCAAGTTCTCGGCTGTTTGTGTTAAATTTTCTTTTGAAATTTTCAAATATTCTTTATTAAAGTTTTGTCCATACTTCAAATTATCAACTCCATTGTAGTTCATTGCTCCCCACACCTTTTAAATTTAACCACCGTGCCCTTTCTATACAATTACTTTTTTTTATCTAGTTCCTTGTTACTTCATATTCCATACTTTTAGCTGCTTCGTATTACTGTTAAATAAATTGAACTTGCTTTCGTGTAATTCAGTATTTTTGTTTTGTTAATTTCACTTAGAAGCGGTTTTCTACGAGCGACACGAGACCATGGTGAAGACCATTTTCGTAAAAAAAAAAATTTGGCGAATGCACTTATTTCCCGCTAAATTCTTCGAAATTCAAAACTAGCTCAAAATGAATTTATTTTGGGATTTTATTTCATTTCCCGAATTATAAATTTTTCATCACATTTTGTAATTGCTTTTGGGTTGTCCAGAAAGTGTTTTATCCGCGATAACATCTTCTTCTAAATATCTTTTACAAATATTACACACTCAAATATAAAATTTTGGCGATTTCTCGTACGGTCTCGCCTTTTTGGCGATGATAAATAACTAAGGACCGAGTGTTAATAGCCATAGATCGACCAATTTTAAGCATATTTATAAAAAATTTATTTGGTAACACATTCGCTAGGCTTCTTTCAGAATTAAGCGCTTCAACCAAACTGAGCAATGAAACCGAAAACATACATACGGTTTCCTAGAAGCCCAACAATGAGCAAACAATACTTCTCCCGATATTTTCAGCTTAGGAGGAGTACTCTGTTAAAAATAAAATTCAAATATATTTATTTCGTTAGAAAAGTACCTTAAAAATACCTGCACAAAATTTTATAACGGTATCTAAGCTGGTTTTCATTTTACAGCGCTCGTAGTCCTCCTCAGTCCTAATATACTTAATGAAGCGTAAGCGGCCTTCAAGTGCCCGAACATATACCACTATGTAACTATTCGGCTATTACACTCTCTAGTATGATACATACAAGTTATATTACATGGTCTAAGTTAGTGCATATTCGAACTTCACACTGTAAACATCAAAAATTGTGATTGAAAATGCTTTCAAGTCGAAAAATGCGCCCTTTTTGTTTGGCACTGCCGAAGCGCTTGGCCGCCATTTTTTGTAAATTTTTTAATAATGTGAACCTGAACTTTTAATCGCAATATGAATAAATTTCAAATTTCAAATCGATATCTTTAATAGTAAATTTTTGATACACATTTATAAAAAAGATACATTTCGCCGTTTCAACAAAATGTTTCCCCCCTTAAGTGCTCTCAACTACATAAAAGCGTTCCAAGATTTTTTCACATCATTTTTGGTCATCATGGGCAGATTTATGGATTTATTTTAGTGTTGAATTTCATATTTAGGTTTTATTCGGTATATTTTGAAAATAAATTAATAAAAAAATTATTTTAGTTTTAAAACTAAAATCCATGCTGTAGAGAGAATTTTTTTTATTTTACTTGGGAACAAAATATCAATGTTTCAAAACTTTTTCTCGCCAGTGTACATCACGATTGAGGAGATGAACAGAACGAATCACTTCGGGCACTTGGAAAAGCATATCGTATGTCTTGTTTATAAACCATGCTCTGCAAAGTAACTGCCTTTATTATTAGCATGCGCTTATTTTTTATATATGCTGATATCCAAGACAGTTAAATGTCATTTGAATATTATCAAACAAATGTCAAACTTCGATAGTTCAAATCCATAGACGTCACAAGAAAAAAATCACTTAGAGGGATCATTCTACTGTGCAACATTCAAAAAATCGACGGATTTCGAAAGAAAATACCTTCAAAAATAACGTGTTAAAATTTTATAACGATCGAAACATTCTAACTGTATTTATTTCAATATTATTTGAGCTCATCTACGATGTGTGCGACTCGTTTCTATCTTATATGTATATACCCTTAGCTATTTTTCCCTTTCAGCTGATTCATTGCTTTGTATACGATACACAGCTAATAGAATATCTATATGAATATATATTTTGTATTTCAAAAGAGAAATTTGACTCTGAAATTTTTCTTAACAATTATTTTAACGTTGGTCTTGCCTTACTGATTCTACGATAAAAAAATAAAAGCGCGGGCTATTTCGAAGAGTATTAAAGTAAATATAACTTCAATAATTGTTTTAAAAAAAATATGTCCTATTTTTGATCCCTGTAAAAGTAAAAAATAAAAATTCGCATAATATTTTTGAAACTTGAGACCAACTGCAGCTAAATGAGAGCTCAATGTGTTTAATTTTATATTCAAATATTGATTATGTAGATGTCAACATTTAACCATCGCCAAAGTAATTTTTGAAAATCTTTAATTCAAATCATAGCTGAAGGTGGAGTATTGCGATCGATCGGAGACATGAACACGGTTATGACGTCACTAGCCCTTGGTCCGGTTGGTACAGCGATGGTGTCCCCAGCGATTTCAATTCAACAACGAAAATCCATAACCATGTTGATGAAGGAGTATCCTCTTGTAATGGATACTAAACTAAAAATTATCGAAATACTTCAGTTCATACTTGATGTACGATTGGACTATCGTATAAGCTGCCTCTTGTCGATATTCAAAAGAGAATTCGACGAGACGGAACCACCCTCGGGTGAAGTGATAAGTATGCGTCAAAAAAACATCGACTTGGAATCGATCGGTGTACAAGCTGAGGGGATTTTCGGATGCGATGGAGAAACGGCAAATTTGGATCTTGATGGTCAAGGTGGACGAACGTTTTTAAGAGTTCTACTTCATTTAATTATGCACGATTATCCACCGCTAGTGTCCGGTGCGTTGCACTTACTATTCCGTCATTTCAGTCAACGACAGGAAGTTTTGCATGCATTTCGACAGGTATGTTTAGAGACTATGCTCAGAATTCACATTTTAACATTTCAAATGCAACATCCGATTATAATTGAAATATGTTTATGTACAAAAGTATCTAATTGTTTGATATTGATTGCTTAATAACGAAATAAAGTGTTAGGCTTGATGCTGTAAACGGATTTGTACATGTACTAGTATAACTTTAAAATAACATTTTGTTTCTGCATTCTCAACAGATAATGTATAATAGATTGGATTCGTTTTATGTTTATACTAATATATTTTTATATCAAAGGTGCAACTCCTTGTCTCGGATAGTGATGTAGAATCTTACAAGCAAATCAAAACTGATCTGGATGTTCTTCGGCAAAGTGTTGAAAAATCTGAACTTTGGGTGTACAAGTCTAAAACAAGTGAAGATACAAATCAGCCCATAACAAGTAAACTGATTGATAACAATGATGAACAATAAAAAGTTTTATTAGCATATACATTTGATAGTCGATAGATCATTGGAGTTAGAAAAACCAGATGACTTGAATCTCAATTGTGAATATGGAGCCTCGTTGAGTAGTGAACAATTGCATGAATATCGCAAAGTCAAAGACATACTTATAAGAATGAATAAATTTTGCGTAACACTGGGTAAGTGCTAATTTTTATACCAAATTAAAAAAAAACTAAGCTTTTCGACACGCTTTAGGTCCAAATGTGAAACCACGCAAACATGAGCAACGTTTGTTGCGCAATGTTGGCGTTCATACGGTCGTTCTTGATCTTCTGCAGAATCCATACGATGAAAAAGACGATGTGCTTATGAAGGAGCTAATGTGCCTTGCGCATGAGTTTTTACAGAATTTTTGTTTAGGAAACCAACAGAATCAGATTTTGCTGCATAATCATTTGGATCTTTTTCTCAATCCTGGCGTAAGCTTTCTTTTTTCAATTGTAAATCGCTCATAGTTTACTGTAATTCATATGTGCACACCATCTATTCTATCCAACTAGCAAACACAATTACATAAATTTCAACTAATCAAAGAATCAACTTAACAGACTAGTTTGCGTTTCAAAATTTTGTGTTTTTAATGCTTAGCATTTATTTACAGATCTTAGAAGCAAAAACAGTATGTGCTGTTTTCAAAGACAATTTGGCGCTATGCAATGAGGTTACAGATAAAGTTGTTCAGCATTTTGTGCACTGTATTGAAATACATGGACGGCACGTGGCTTATCTTCAGTTTTTGCAAACTATTGTCAAAGCTGAAAATCAATTTATAAGAAAATGTCAGGACATGGTGATGCAAGAGGTGAGTGTTGTTTTGTTTACCGTCGATCGGTTTGTGGCATATGTATTTCGGTTGGTAGACTTTGCACTGCGATCTTCATAAATTGTGGACAATAATATCTTTTCAACAATGACGCAGGTAACATCGCGTATCTTCTTGCAGATTCATTGTGGCGGCTCATGTTTCTTTGATTAATCAATGGCTTGCTTCGTGAGACAAGAGTCGTTTAATCATATTTCTCTATTCGTTGACAAATTTTAGTTCTATTGACTGTAAAGCGAAATAAATCTACGTTTTCAGCAGAACTGCGAATCGTATTTTACCACGTGAACAGTACAAGTTGTGTTACTTCCATGGAATAACGACATTAAACAAAATATCAGTAAACATATCGTGCACTGTCTTATCAAAATTATGACGGAATGGTGTCTATTTTCGGCTCGTCACTCGATGACTCACATTTGGAAGTTTCCATGCCTTTCAATTGCCTTATGGAAACGTAAAACGAATTATTGAGTTAAAATAAAGTATCAAAATGTTCGCAATGAAACGATGACTGCTTGTTTTCCAGGATTACTTGAAATTATTCAAATGTTTTTGTTCTCGGTAGGATGAAGTAATGAATTCCTTGAATAGACATCATCTTTGCTAAAGTCTTCCCGTTAGACTTCAAGAAAGACTACATGCGTAACTAGTCTTGTGTGCCTTTTTTTACAATATTCACAGAGCGTTCATCAGCTTCCAAACCGTTAACATTATGATAATCACATTATTAACATCAATAGACCTTTCTGCGTATAGCCGCAGCGTTCACTTTAACTCTCGTCTTTGTACCCCGGACAACCAAAGAAGACATACTCCGTTCTGTGTAGAACGTCGTTACAGATTGGGGAAAACTACCAGCGTGGCCAACGAGGTGCAAATCTGCTCTATTGCTCATCAATATTTCACATTTTGTATCAACCGGAATGTCCATCTACTCTGCGTTGATCTGCTAAATCGTTCTTGCCAACATACAAGGTCTGTCCGAAAAGTAATGTCACCGATTTGATTTAAAAAAAATTATTGGCCAGATCCTTCTACAACATTAAAAGTTTTCAAAATACTCTCCTCTCGCATTGATACAGCGCCTCCAGCGACACTATCAGGCATCGAAGGCCTCTTTCGGAACCTCCTTCAGAGCCTTGGTGACAGCCTCTTTGATGGTCTCAACTGTCCCGAAACGATGACTTTTCAAAGGAATTTTCAATCGAGGGAACAGAAAAAAGTCGGGGGAGCCAGGTCAGGACTGTAGAGTGATTGGGGAATCGTTGGTATCTTTGAATCGGCCAAGAACCTGGTCACGAGGAAAGCGGTGTGAGCTGGCGCGTTGTCATGGTGCAGTTTCCAATTGATTGCGATGTCAGGCCGGACGCGATGAACCCGTCGTTTGAGTCTTTTGAGCACTTTCTTGTAGAATTTAGCATTAATAGTTGTACCATGTGGTACAAACTCGTGGTGGACTTGCTCATTCTGGCCTTCTTGGGACGAGGGAATGCCAAGGTGTGCCAGTCAGCACTTTGTCTTTTTGTTTCGGGATCACATTCAAACACCTAAGACTCATCATCTGTGATGACAGTCTCCAAAAAGTGGGGGTCGTTGTCACACAAATTCACAAGTTGCTGGCACGTTTAAACTCAGCACGATTTTTGGCTGTCCTTTAACACGTTCGGCATCATCCTCGCGAACACTTTTCACATTTGCATATTCTTCGTTATGATGTCGTGAACGGTACTTTTCGCGATGTTTAATGTCTGTTTTCCACAGCTAACTTTCTAGTTTTATGCAAAACTTGATAGCAATTCTTTGCTCCAGCGAGCGCTGCATTTTGACTTGCACGGTATACAAAAACGAGTTCCACGTAAAACCGTGTCCTTACTCTCCGGATGGTCGAAGAATACTGAACGACCGCTTGTAGGAAAGCTGTTTTTCCGCTGTTTTATCACGTTGCGGCGTAAAGCCGCTTTACAATCAAGTCAGTGACATTACCTTCTGGACAGACCCTGTAGTACTGATTGGCTATACTCCGATTAGTACTGATGCCAATAAGCTTTGTTTTTGGCATCGTAAAGACAACGCATTTCCCTTGCACTGATGGCGATGAAAGCCGTGTCAACGATAACACATGCTGCCGCATCTGACATGATTCTAAAGCCGCTGAAAGCTATCAAGGTTCTCAGTCTATAAGTTAGGCTTATTGCTTTTCATATGATCACTAGCACCATAACTCTCACCCCGATCGAAGCGGCATAAATCATATTGCCAGTGATGTGTTTGCTATGACTGCTAGTATCCATCACATCAAAATACTTTATCCAATGTATTTCTTTCTAGTTGATAAACGCTGGCGAAGATGTTCTTGTATTCTACAATGATAAAACTTCATTTAATCAATTTGTTGCTATGATGCGAAAGCGTGATCCTTTGACTGATGATAATCCTTTGAAATATCATGTTGAATTAGTCAAATTGCTTGCATGCTGCACTATGGGAAAAAATGTTTACACAGAAATCAAATGCAATAACCTTTTGTCGCTGGATGATATTGTGACAATAATTTGTCAGCCAGATTGCATTCCAGAAGTTAAAGAAGCCTATGTTGATTTCCTAAATCACTGTTACATAGACACTGAGGTCGAGATGAAAGAGATCTATTCATCAAATCACGTTTGGAACTTATTTGAAAAGTCATTTCTGGTGGACATAAACAATGTAATCAATGTGATCACTGTTAGCTCTCTATCTCAACCAAATCATCGGTCTGCAATCAATTATGTAGTGAATGGAATCATGAATATTTTAAGTACATTCTTCAGCAGTCCTTTTTCGGATCAATCGGCAATATTACAAACACGTCAAATAATTTTCGTTCAACTTTTCCAAGCAACATACAAACTTTCTCAGTGCAAATGGCTTTCGCTAGCCGAGCGTTTCAATGTTGACAATTGCATCAGAACACTGTTTGACTCTGCAAAAAATCGCGGGATTGGAATACCAAGTGATCTGGAAACACGAGTGATTTCGATGTTCAATAAGTCTGCGCTATTTACACGTCAGACAACTAAGTGGTTACTTGCATCCAAGCAACCGAAGGTAGAGAGATCTCAGTCACAGCTTATGCGAATGGATCGGAGCATAATCGAAGGCTTACAGGACATTGTCTCATTACTAGAGGATCAATTGAAGCCTCTCGTCGAAGCGGAACTGTCTCTGCTTGTTGACATACTTTATCGTTCCGAGCTTCTATTTCCACTTGATACGGAATCGCGGAAAAAGTGCGAAAGCGGCGGATTTATACGAAGACTGATTAAACACACTGAAAAATTGCTAGAAGAAAAGGAGGAAAAATTATGTGTTAAAGTTTTACGGACGCTACGAGAAATGATGGCTATGGACATTGACTATGGCGAAAAAGGTGATAATTTAAGAGTGGCCCTGTTAACTCGTTATTTTGGCAAAAGGTTTTCAATGAAATCCAACGAGGCTGCAGAAGCAAAGAAAAATACACAATATCAAGTGACACATGGTCCTGGAGCCAAATATCTTATACGAGCAGGTCGAACACTGCACGAGGTTCAAAATCATTTAGATAAAGAAGGAGCCTCTGATTTGGTAGTAGAGCTAGTGATTAAATCAATACACTCATCATCAATATTTGTGGAGTCTGTGGAACTTGGTATTGCATTGCTTGAAGGTGGTAATCCAATTATACAAAAAGGAATGTTTAGCAAATTTCTCAGTGGTGACTTAAGCCAAGCGTTTTTCAAGGTAAAGATCTGTATATATTTTTTGGTTAGTTTTTCTTCTTCGCATTTAGTTTTCTTTTTATAAGATTGATTACTTGGTCTATTTGCAGAGACAAATTTCAAAACTATCGCTAATATTCTTTATCTGTAGGTGTTCTTTGAAAAGATGAAAGACGCGCAACAGGAGATCAAATCGACAGTAACAGTAAACACCAGCGATATTGCCGCCAAAACACATGAAAGTAAACAAGACGTCAAGGATCTCGAGAAAATTTCAAGAAAACATGAAGGTAAATGCTGAAAACATACTTTCTCAATTTAGGCTTGTTTTAAAATCAAATGTAGCTTCGGTATTTAGCGAAAAAAGTTTTCAAAAAACACATGATTTTTGACCATTTCAGTTAAATCCAACGGCATTATTATCACAGATGAATTGCGTGAGGAATTAAATAATGCTGGTTTGGCAACGGCCCGTGCTTATAGTAATGCTCGCAACATAAATCCAGGCGAAGAAAACACCATGTTAAATATTGGGAGCGCCCTTGAAGATATGCTAGCTGAAAAACTTGAAAAACACAAAGACAAAGAAGATCGCAATAAGCTATCGTCAAAAGTGTTAGTGATGCAACCGATTCTACGATTTCTGCAATTGTTGTGTGAAAATCACAATCCCGATTTGCAAAACTTGTTACGTCACCAAAACAACAAAACCAACTATAATCTCGTATCAGAAACGCTAATGTTTCTCGATTGCATTTGCGGCTCTACAACAGGTGGCCTGGGTTTGCTGGGTCTATATATAAATGAAAATAATGTAGCCTTAATTAATCAGACTCTCGAAACGCTTACTGAATATTGTCAAGGTCCTTGTCATGAAAATCAAAACTGTATTGCTACGCATGAGTCGAATGGGCTGGATATAATCACGGCACTAATATTAAATGATATAAACCCATTGGGGAAAAATCGAATGGACCTCGTACTCGAGCTTAAAAACAATGCTTCAAAGCTGCTACTGGCTATAATGGAAAGTCGGGGTGATAGTGAAAATGCCGAGCGTATTTTGTATAATATGAATCCAAGGCAACTTATTGAAGTTGCTTGTAAAGCCTTCCATCAAGAAGAATCAGCTGATGACAACGAAAACGACGATTACAATCCGGATGATTCAGACGATGATGTTGGTGTTTCGCCAAAGGAGGTCGGTCATAATATTTACATACTGTGCCATCAACTGTCGCAGCATAATAAGGAGCTAGCATCTCTATTGAAAACGACCGAAAACATTCAAAATTATGACACGAAAATGAGTCAAGCGCTATTGTATTACGCAACCCATACTGCTCAAATAGAGGTAAGTTGTAGTGTTCCTCTCGTTGAATTTACTTTATGTGCCGCGTTAGTTTTCCTATTTTTTTTCTGTGCATTGTACATATTTTCAAAATCATTCCACAGATAGTTCGTCATGATCGCACTTTAGAACAAATAGTCTTTCCCATTCCGGAGATATGTGAATATCTAACGAGTGAAACAAAAATCAAAATTCTACACACAGCTGAGCGTGATGATCAAGGATCGAAAGTAGTAGATTTTTTCGATCGCACCGAAGAAATGTTCAATGAAATGAAATGGCAAAAAAAGTTAAGAGGTAAAATCATAATGTGGCAATTATATAACCTTACCTACATATATAATTTTTTTTTTGAACTGTCATTACAGGTCAACCTCTTTTGTTTTGGGTCAGCAGTTACATGTCACTATGGAGTAATATTCTATTTAATTGTGTCGTCGTTATAAATTTGATTGTTGCATTTTTCTATCCGTTTGATAACACTGTACCTGAACTAAGCTCACATATGTCATGTTTAATATGGGCAATTATGATATTTTCATTTGCCATTGTTATGACATTGCCGAGAGAATCTGGAATTAGAACTTTGGTTGCATCCGTTATATTGCGTTTTATCTTTTCACTGGGACCGGAACCGACTATGTGGCTTCTAGGATCAATAACGGTATGTACATTACGACAATTTAAATCGTAATCATAATATAGTTCAAGATGATATGTGTAAAATTTTGTTTATCATTGTAAAATTCGATTTATTATTCATGATTATTTGCTTGAATATAAATACAACCGGAATCTGGGTGAAATCTGTCGGGTTTATCTCAAAATTATATCTCCAGAGAAGTTGTTTTGTTTATCATTGTTGATAATTTGCTTGTATCGTAATGCTGCTGCAGTCTAAGATGGTTTTGAAGGGTCAATTTCAAAATCCAAACCATCCGAGAAAAACGTTAAATTGTACCCTAATCGAAAACAAATTCAACACTTCTCGGCGCCTGTGAAAATCAACTGTGTATTATAATGAGAATGCTGTTTCATTCACATTTAACGAAAATAATGTTTATCATTTCTATGATATTAACAAGATTTTAACTCACAAGAGAACGTGCCTTCTTTCAAATCATCTGCAGGCAGTGAAGTGAGCCGAGAGAATTCATGATTTGATGCTCTTGTTAATTGCTTTCATTTCTCACGACGTTTTTCGTCCGGAAATAAGTGAACCCTTTAATTTTTGTAATGAAATGTGCGATACTAATGCATTTTATTCAAAAAAATCAAGTTTCTGACGAAAAAACTACTGAAAACGATAAAAATTACAGCAAAATAAATAGAAATATTATAAAAGCCTTAAAAAGTCAATGATATTATTTGTTTTCGTGTCATTTTCATTGATCTTTTATCAATTTTAAAAAGAACAACCCATTCTAAACCTTTTGGTTTGTAACGACTTCACGCTTTGCTCCGAAGTACCACATTTGTGAATTGAAAGGAAGGTTGGTTGGTGGCAGTAGCAGCCCCTTTTGTCGAAAGGTGGCTCACTTAGGCGAAGATAGGCCATTGTGATAGTACAAAGAGATAATTGAAAGGTATAATTTCAACAAAAAGTAGAACCAAAAATTGGGATTACTCGATTTCCTTAAATTACTTACACATCGGCGTCGATTGTTTCGATGTTTGCACCATAAATGATTACCTTTGCACTGGATAGGAAACAGTGACCATCTCAAACCGTTTTATTTGAACTGTATCATAATATTAAATACAGTGGATCTTGAAACGCAACACGACAGCGGAAAGTAGATGAATTAAGGTTTATTTTCCTCCATTACTCATCCAACATGAAGTCATGGAACGTGTAACACCGCATGTTTATTTTTAAGATGATTTTCAGAACCGGTCGTACATTAAATCTATCCGTGCATTCCAAAACAAAATCCACTTAAATTCGAACGATCCGATACCTTCGCGAAACATTGTAAAATCATCAATGGAGAATTTGGATAAGGCAGCGGGCGTATATCGGATCCTTCTTTTTGGCGATACGGTGAACACACATCACTACGCAGACATGTTGGCAACTTTTTTTTTCATTTCGGAACTAAAATGCATACATCGTATCAGCCGGTTTGGTTTCAGTAAGATCTTCAAGATCAGCAAATCTTCGGTACTCGAATCATCTCCAGAAAACCCGCTTTTCCTTATCCGCCGAGATCATCACATTCATCCAGCTGTGACTTTTTTCTTTGACGCTACTTAAATCCAAAGGTTTATATCAACAAACCAAGGACCATAGACAAGTTGAAGAATAATATTCGCCGTGAAATCGCCGAAATTCTCTGAGAAACTTTGCAATAAGTGTCAAAGATTTTCGTAAAATGACTAGAAAGTTGTGTTGCCAATAACGGGCATCATTTGTCATATATTGTGTTTAAAAGAAAATAGGAATATTCACCTATTTGTTTTTTTTTGTTTGTGTTTGGGAAGTTGGTTGAATTTCAATAATAAAGTTGTCAGATTCTTTTGCTCATCCCTGTACAATAAATAAAAACCAATAAATCGACGAACCGTTAATATTAAGGTCGCAGACTGCATTGAACAAACAGTTGAACTGGTTCTTCATCATCTGGGCTTAGTAAGCATCGGCCATCTCAATGGAAATCAGGTGTTGAAAACTAAAAGTTTTGGTATTCTCAACCATTATTTAATTAACACAATTTTTTTCAAAATAATCATAGGTGAAATTCTCCAAAATAACCTTTTCCATCAACAATTGCACGTTTAATAAATCTATTTTCAGGTTGCGCACAAGTTTGTACATATTGTCAGTATGATGGGTAATCATGGAACGCTTGAAAAGAACTTTTTCAAGATAATAACGGACGTGCAGCTGCTTTATCAATTCGCCTACTTGTTATTCTGTATTTCCGGATTGCTCCTTCATCCGTTCTTTTATTCGATTTTGGTAAGTTGCAACTACAATATTTTTTTGTACTTGAATGTTTTGAATTCATCCGACCAATCACACTAAAAGCGACTTACGTCAACCACGATCTAAGTTACAGGCAAAATTTTAGCTGCACTGTTGAAAAAAAACTAAATTATTCAATCATAGGCCCCAGCTTTTGAAAATTGCTATTATGATTTTACTTTTCCAATTATTTTATAGCTTGAATTTATTTTATTTTTGAATTCAGTATAATGTATAAATATTTTTGGAATTTCGTAAGCTATTCGATGTGGTTTATCGTGAAGAAACACTGCTTAATGTCATACGCTCGGTCACACGTAATGGACGCTCAATAATTTTGACTGCTGTTCTTGCTTTGATACTGGTCTACATGTTTTCGATTATTGGTTATATTTTCTTCAAAGATGATTTCCTTGTACCGGTTGATGAGGAATTAAATTCAGGTAAGCGTATATATATTATAGTTATTTAAATAGTAGTTTTAAAATTGAATCAACTATCGTAAATAAATTATAAGCTACAAAAATGAAATGGAACACTTGAGATTACGAAACTCAAGCTTGTTGTGATGGCCTGAAAAATATGTATCAGGTTCTCAAGACTGTTATCGATAGTCTGTTGAAATTCTTGCACCAAATCTCTGTGAAATATTGCCAAAACATAATAACCGCGAAATTGTCATTTATTAGTAGAACGATTTAAATTGTTCCAACGTTCCTGCCTTTGTACTGAAAATTAAGATTCGATAGTTGGCAATCAAATGGGCATTTATCAAAAAATATCTTAACATTGTCTTTCAATGTTTTGACAAACTTCCGCAGACCTTTTCTGGTTGGTATTACTTTGCGGTATGAAGAATTTCCGCCTAATTTGAAGACTGTGAAGGATGAAAAATGTAGAGTTAAGTTTAATGAACAAAAAATGAAAATGTAAGAGAAACAGAATGAAGTTTAAAGAATAAAGACAGAAAAATGTAGAATGAAATGTGAAGAAAGAAGAATCAAGAAAGAAGATTCAAGAAAGAAGAGTCAGGAAAGAAGAATGAAGAAAGAAGATTCAAGAAAGAAGATTCAAGAAAGAAGAGTCAAGAAAGAAGAATGAAGAAAGAAGAATCAAGAAAGAAGAGTCAAGAAAGAAGAATGAAGAAAGAAGAGTCAAGAAAGAAGAATGAAGAAAGAAGAATCAAGAAAGAAGAATCAAGAAAGAAGAATCAAGAAAGAAGAATCAAGAATGAAGAAATAAACATAAAAGACGAAATTCTAAAGTGTAGAATGAAGTTGGGAATGAATGTGAATTGAAGTTTGAAGAAGAAAAATTATAAAGTAATGTTAAAGTTAGAAAAGCAAGAGAGAAAACCAAGAACGAAGAATCACGAAAGAAAAATGAAGCATTGAAAACGCAATGTGGTAAGCAAAACCAACAAACGAGAATGTGAAGTGTCGCATGAAATTTGAAGAAAGGATAATTAAAAATGTGAAATGATGCAATTTGAAGAGAAAAAATGAAGGCAGAAGAATGAAGATAAAATCAAGATAGAAAAATAAAAAATAAAGAATCAAGAATGAAAACTGATCAAAGAAAAAAGAAGGAAGAACAATGAAAAACTTGAAACGCGAATAAAAGAAGAAAGAAGAAGAATCAAGAAAGAAAAATGATGCATTAAAAATAAAACATGTAGAACTAACAAGGAAAATAAAGTAAGTAAGACCAAGAAACGAGAATGTGAAATGTAGCATGAAAATAGAAGAATGCAATTTGAAGAAAAAATGATGAAAATAATAAATGAAATAAAGAAAAATGAAAAAAGGAAAAATCAAGAAAAAAACTGCTCAAAGAAAAAAGAAAATCAACAAATACCAACGAATAACGTGAAATGAAGGTTGGAGAATGCAGTTTGAAGAATTAAAAATACAAAACAATCTTTGAAAAAAGAAGAATCGGGTAAGAAAAATGAAGCAAGAATAATGAAAAGTAGAATGAAGCTTGAAGGACGCACAGTCAAGAAATAAAAACGCAAAATGTATGATGAAGTTTGACGAATGAAGAAGAAATTGAGAACGCTATACGAGCAAAATTGCATAGTGTTGTTTATTGATCAGGAGTATAATTTATATTACAGGAGTGAAGCCTTTGAGATACTTCAATCATATTTAAGAAGCAGTAGCACCTGCATGAATTTCAATTAAATTCTCCGATGATATCGATTACGACAAGCTCCCACTTCATTTCTGGCTTTATGTATAACCAGGACTTCAAGTATACTTAACTGTGCAACAGTATCATTTCAAAGTGCCGATGAAAGCTGCAAATATCAGTAGTTGTAATGTGATTTTTATCACAATACCTAGAAACGCGTCCTATTTTTGTCAAGACGTATTATTGTGTAACAGGTTGACTGCCAAGCATATTTTATGTAAACTCGAAGTTTTGTTTCTATCCACCCAAATTGGTCGACATAAAATTAAAACGTTGCTTCTGTATATTGAACTGGGTGGACAGGAAGGACTTTTTGAAACATTTATATTAGAATCAAATTTCCTAACGAACCTATACATATGTTTAAAAATTGTCTAAGTCGGTTAAACGTGATAGTTCTAACAAATACGACGTACTTAGTTTTGCTGCGGTATCCAGTGAAAGTATCTGAGCCCATCCATTTGGGTTTAAATGCCAGTAAACCTGTAAATATTATTGTTTTTGCGTCTCGCTGTTGTTCGCGCTGCATTCAATTTATTAGCCTAGTCTCAATCTTGTAACAATTCTTCCTGTACAGTTTTCTTTCGTTTTCTGCCAGTTCATTTGGAGGCAAAGATTTTTACCCTATAATATTGACATTACTTAACCCTATCAGCGACTAGTCTGGATATCACGCACTCTCTAGACTGCACAAAAATCGCGGCTTTTCCTCTCGTGGGAAATACTTGCAGGATTGGATGCCATTTTCAAATTATCTATTTAGTAATCTTACCATAGAACATTATCAATATTGAAATGGGACAAACATATATTTTTTAAAACTAAATCTCGCTCTACGCGATGTAAACGTGCATGCAAATTACACTGTTAAATCGCATGCTGATAGATCGCTCGTTGACTTAAGCAATAACTGGGACGAATGAATCGTTACTATCACATTTAGTTTAATGTATTGCGCTTTTTTTCATAATTATTTATAAGCAAACTGCACCAATTTGTTGCCTATTCTTTCAAAATCTCATCGATGCTTATTGTATAGTATTTAGAATCAAATGCATTGAGATGTCTCTCAAAAAACGAATTATATATATATATACGCCGTACTGAACGTCTCTTCGTGTGTAGATCTAGAACCTTATCAGGTTTTTACCTGATAATGTTCTAGATTTACACACGAAGAACACACTAAACACGTCGCTATATGTACCATCCGTAACTTTTTTCCTTTTTGTCACAACGCAAGATTTCTCGCGGCATAGATGAACAACCAACCTATCCTAAAGATTAAAGTTGTGCATTTTCTATTCTCATATGTAATATATTTATGTTGATCCTATTTATTGTAAGAACCCTATATATTAGAAACACTTGTAGCTTACTAAGAAAAACCTAATTTGTCAATGGATCCTTCGATATAACTCTTTCTTCTTAGGTTAGTTTTTTATCTGTTGCAATGGCAATTAAGGGAGATGAAGCGTTCGCCGATGCTCTAAAAGAACGACATGAAAATAAAGTCTTGAAAAAAAAACCCAAAATATCGAACGGACACGTGATTAGAAACACATACAAGTTATTTAAAACTTATCAGTAACGTGTCGGGGAACCCTTCTGCTTCACAATCTCTTGTAGACGATTCGGCATTGTCATCTTATGTCTCCTGCATCTCTCCACATGCATGGATGCTCATGATTCTTTCGCCACTACCAAGAATTGGTTCATGTTTGTGAAATTTCTTACTGCTATGGCTTGTTTTATGTCTCCCCACAAGTGCTCGATTGGATTTAAGTCTGGAATCGTTGATAGCCAGTCAAAAACGGCGACGCTGTTGTCCTCCAGAGACTTTCTTGTGTGTCGTGCCGTATGTTTGGAGGAACAGGAAGTTCACCTGACCCCACGGCAACATGATGTTTTCTAAAATGTTGACGTAGTTTTCCTTGGTTAGTATTCCTTCTATACAGTGTATTGGTGCAACACCAAACCCAAAAGAAACATCCCTAAATATTGATAGAACCAATTCCGTGCTTAAAAACAGTTGAAGTGTAGCGAGGGTCGAATTCCTAACTTCTTGGTCGTCTTACATATCTCCTGCTACTTGAACTAATACGATTTAGTTTTGCTTCGGCGCTCCAAAATATGACTTTCCACTAAATATTTCCAGCTTAAATATTCCCCTGCGAAAAGAATGAACTTTTTATCCGATTAGTTACTGTTACCAGGGGCTTCACTCACTGGCAGTCTGACAGCCGTTGAGTGCAGACGTGTTTTCCCCCCTTCATTGCTTTCCACTAAGTAGCCCGGTTGCTACTTAGTCAGCTCTTACCTTGGATTACCAGTGCAGTGACTTGTGCAAATTCTCAGTGCACCACGCGGCCACCTCGTGGTGAACAAGTACCGTTGATACGATAACTTGTTTACTTGCTTGCGAGCAAACAAGGAACCGGTTCCCAAACAAGTAGTTTAGTGCTTGGTGTCTGGTTTGTGCCCCTGCTACGTAGCACGGACAATAAATTCGTAAGCCCCGCAAGCTTGTAGCGTAGATTGCTAGAGGTTATGAAGAAAAAGCGCGCGGAGAAGGGCGGCTCGCCGCCTCCCAAGAAAAAGCTGCAGTCCAGCTCAAGCATGGACGATGACGACGAATCCGACTACGGTGCCCCGGTTCCGAGGGCGGGAAAACCCCCTGTTGCAGGGAGACCTCCGTCGCCAAAAATCGTGGTGAGACCCCCATAGCCGAAAGTACCGCCGAAGACCCACGCAGCCTCAAATGAGCACTTCGATGCCCCGAATTCGAGGGTAGGAGAGCGTGTTGATAAGCCTGAGGTAACGAACGTAGTCGAAAGCTCAGGCAGCACGAGTAGCCCACACTCGTCTGAAATTCGCCTGCTGACGATGCAGGCTAAGAAGAGATTAAATGCGTCCATGATCAGGAGGAAGGCTGCCGAGAAAGGTAAGTCTAACAAAAGTGTTGCGACGACGTCGGAGCCGGAACCCGTTGGTATCCTGGCTCGGCGGATTAACGAATTTTGTCTGCGCCGTGGGCTTGACGCCAGCCACATGGCTGAGCTTGCCGAGTTTGTGGAAGCGTTCCGGACGGAGTATGGCAGGGTGACTCACGAGAATGCGTGGCTGAAATGACTGTTGCTAAGCCAAGTGGCCCCGCGCAGTCCTACGCTGCAGTCACCGCTGCCACCATCCCCCGGCCGCCTCCAAATGTTGTTGCATCCGTCGCTCCACTACCCAAGCCGGCCGAAACTTGGTCGGTGATGGTAAAGAGCCGAAAAGCGGATGCTAACCCCGTGGAGCTGTCCACGCTGGTGAAGCACTCTGTGCTTCCGAAGCTGGGCGTACGCGTCCACGAGGTTTCAACACTCCGTTCTGGGAGTGTTGCTATTTGGGTCCCCTCCAAAAAGGAAAGGGACCAAGTTGTGAAATCGCAGGAGTTCGCACAGTGCGAACTCGACATATCGGTCCGCGACCGACTGCCGCAGGTGGTGCTCAGCAATGTGCACTGCTTCCTCCTGCCGGACGAATTAATGAATGATGTATACGCGACAACCTGACATCTGTGTGTTCTTCCGACCGCTTCACGAAGGAAGTCAAAATCGTGTCGTGGCCCGTCCGGCAGGGACCTGAGGCCACCTCCAACGTTGTATTGGAGGGGCCAGCTGATATTATTGACGCCCTGGTTGCCCTTGATAGGGTTTATGTCAAGTGGTTCAGCTACCGCTTGCGGCGCCAAAACCCGGTGGACGCGTACTACCGGTGTCTTGGATTCGACCATCGTGTCGCAAACTGCCGTGCCACTGAGCAGACGTGTGCTCGCTGCTCGCAACCAGGGCACAACGCGACTGGTTGCAAGAATGCGGCCAACTGCCGAAATTGCGCCATCCGCGGACTACCCTCAGCACACTCGCTGAGATCACTTGTGTGCCCTATCTATGCTGCACAAGCCGCTAGAGCTGCCGCACGTCACTAATGGGGACCACCATCGTGCAACTGAACTGCCGAAGGAGTGCCGCTGTCATGTACGACCTGGGCGAGCAACTCGCTTCCCGTCAAGTCTCTGTCGCGCTTATCCAGGAGCATTGGGTCGTGGCGCCGTTTCCGGTCTCCCCTCTAGCATTTGTAAAAAAGCATAACGGACATATAATATTTTGACCTGATTTAGCTCCTGCCCATCACGCGGGGGTCAATCTGGTACCACGGGGACCGGGGCCCAGGGTGCAAAACTCCCTCCGGTCGCGGTGAGGACCCGCTATAGGGGGGTGCGAACGTGGTGGCTGTGGTTAAGACCCATATGCGGGTAGAGCCTCCCTTGATGCGCCTTGAAGTCTTCATGCTTCCGGGCACGGGGACTTCTGCAGCATCATTGGGGCTGGACGTGGAGTTACAAGGTAACCCGGTGCCGTGACCGAGATATCGGCAGAGGATTAGGTGGGCCTCGCTTCCACCAGTATGGTCACTGAGCCTTCACTCAGTAGGCAGACTGGTACTCCCAAGTGGTGGTGGGAGGGCGTTGGCAGCCGCTTGGTAGCTGCCCGTTGTCCGACCGCGGACCGTGGAGTCAAGCCCACTGGGCAGGCCTCCACGTTAAGCACTCGCGACATTCTGTTACCAGGGGCTTCTTCCTGGCTATCCTACTATGTAATCTGGCTTCCACAAAACATCTTCTGACTGTTCTCACCGATATATCGCCGATGCATTTTAACAGACGATTTACCTATCGAAACTATGAGTTGTCTCTCGGGCTCTTTTAGCCCCGGGCAATATCTTGGACAGTCTTGTGGCTTTCCACATGTTTCAGTGCTCCGTAAATCATTTTTATGGAATACTTTAGGCGGCTGGCAATTTGTAAATATGACAAGCCGAACTCTCTCAAGTCTACAATATTTTGTAGTGCAACTTGTACATAACATTTCCCATCGTTATTGAAACAAAAAAACAACACTTTTTAAAGCTTTAAGAATCACGTTTACAGTATTTCTAATCACGTGTCCGCTTCAAGTTTTGGGTTTTACAAGACTTTGTTGTCCTGTTGTCCTGATAAAACTACCAACTCTTTGCCTCCCTCAATTATATTCGAATCAGGTAAAAAAACAAACCTAAGTCGAATGAGTTATATCGAAGGATTAATTGAAAAATTGGATTTTTTTTAGTAAGCTACAGGTGTTTCTAATTATATGTTCGCATGTGTATGTAAATACATATGTATGTTTATATGTAAGTATGTAAATAGGTACGTTTTGAAAATCTTCATCCATCGTTGTATATGAACTATATTAACCAATATAAAATTTACGCAATGTGCTAGAAACGCTGACCGCGTTGCGAACTCAAATGTTGTTGATGAGTTATTAACGTGTTGAGTAAGAGAAAGGTACTTCATGCTGTTAAAATGTATAAACGTCCGAGAAATCGCATTCTCATTCAAATATCTAATACTACCATTTTTTGCGCAGAAAGGTAAGTTTAAAATCTATAAATATTTTTACATACCAAAATATCCAAACAATACCATCAAAATTTATACTGCCGACGTTTCATTGTAACTTTATTTTAATAGATGTACAAGAACCAATAGTTTATCACATGACTGAGAGTATTACATCAAAGGATCACAACCAAGAGGACGTGTGTCATGAATCTTCTAAAGGATGTGGTGGAGCAGCTCCATTGAATTTAAATAACGAGCAAAAAGAACGAGCATGCGATTCGCTCGTAATGTGCATTGTGACTACATTGAATCAAGGTTTACGCAACGGTGGCGGAATCGGTGATATATTACGGGCACCGTCCAGCAAGGAGCCACTTTTTGTCGCGCGTGTTATATACGATCTGTTGTTTTTCTTCATTGTCATCATTATAGTGCTAAACTTAATATTCGGTGTTATAATTGATACGTTTGCTGACCTCCGATCGGAAAAGCAGCAAAAAGAGCTTATTTTGAAAAATACATGCTTCATATGCGGCCTGAATCGATCAGCATTTGATAATAAAACGGTTAGCTTTGAAGAGCATATAAAATGTGAACACAATATGTGGCATTATTTGTATTTCATTGTTCTCATAAAAGTGAAAGATCCCACCGAATTTACCGGCCCGGAAAGCTACGTGTATGCCATGGTGAAAGTAAGTAGTACAACACATAAAAAGTATTTGAAGGATTATTGAGTTTTTCTTCTATAGGCATGCATACTAGACTGGTTTCCAAGACTGCGCGCCATGTCGCTAGCTGCCATTGATGCCGAAGGCGAACAAATTGAATTAAGGAGTCTACAAGTTCATCTGGAACAAACCCAAATCCTAGTTTCGAACTTATCGCAACAGCTGCGTGAACTTAAAGATCAAATGACCGAGCAACGCAAACAGAAACAACGATTGGGTCTACTGAACACAACATCGACTGGCCTAGGAAATGCATATCATTTTAATTCGCATTTAGTTTAGAGGCAATTATATTCTCTAGAAATTTAGAAATGCGAAAAACCTCTCTTGTCAATACGTCGTTCCTTGTTTTTATACAGGAAATGCGTTTCGCAAATTAAAAATGATGTCAAAATTTGAATTAGTAAATTAAATCATCGCAAAAAAATTAATCTTAGAAAATAAAACATTCATTCAATTTATTCATCGCAGTCATATCAAATCTTTTTGATAATGGTCAACTATTTTATAACATAATTATTACAGAACGTTCGATCATATTTGCTCAATATTTAGATCACTTTCGTTCGATGACGTAATGATTAGCACATATTCTTGTAAAGATTATTTTGCGATTCACTTTCTGGTTGATTCATTTTTACGTGATCTTACAACTCATTCCATTATGAAGCCGCTCTCTATTTTATTTCCAAATTTCATGCCTTACAAAATTAAAAAGACTGTTAAAAGTGGACCATCTTCGTCATGTGGATTCAGGTGATCAACCATTTCTTGTTGAATCTCTAGTTCTTCATCGTAAAAAGTACATTTCACTATTTTTCCCCTAATATCTTTAGCAGGAAAGTCATTAATGTCTTCAATTTCTTTGCGAAATAGATTAGATCTTATTCTGGGCAGATCTTAATTGCACACTCATTGAAAGCAGATGGTATTATTGTAAACATTGCAGATCAGCAATCAATTGATGAAAAGTTTCTTCCGCCATCCATGCCATTGCTTGATTTTTATATATATATATATATATATATATATATATATATATATATATATATATATATATATATAATCTATCCTTAAGCATTCTTAAAGTTGTTATTATGCTCTGCACCCAAATTTGAATCGAAAAGTCGGTATATAGAATTAGATGTGCCAAATTCGTATGAATGGATACGATGGCAATTTGTAAAATAACTGTTAATTCGATGCATTTCTGGTATGAAACATTTTTTTAAATAATCCCATTATGCGTTCCCGTTTCCCTAAAGCGGGCAATGCTGTTTTTCATTGGTCCATTTTGCTCGTATTGAAAGGATAATACTCTCTTTTACTATTTTTAACCCAGTTCGCTGTAATCATATTTGCAAAAGCCTCTTCACTTTTAGTGTGACAATATAACGACTTTTTCCCACAAAAAATCTACGATTGCATTTTTGTAAATTTTTCCAACAGCAAATTATTTATTTTTGAAAATAATTGATATACTTTCGTACCGAATATGAAAAGCAATCGTCCAAATAATCGCAATGGCAGCTTCGCATGTTGGCCTTGTATTTCTATTTGTATTTCCTGGGACAAAATATTTCTTATAATTCACATGGTGAATGATACTAACCCCCTTTTTATTTCGTAGAAAATTGAACTGATCGTTTTTCTTCAGATTCGGTTGAAAATCGTGCGAAAAATACGACAAGGTGTGATCAAATGCAACATTTTTATGATGCAACGGAAAATGAATAGTATTTTGGAACGAAGCAATTCAAGATTGTTCCTATATTCTAAACTAAAACTCGATAATAATGCATTATTTCCATATTTGATTTTCGACGAATTTATGGAATGATATTTTCCAAATAAAAAAAATTATATTTACAAATTAAATTTCGCACATTCACATACAGTAAATGTGATTCAATTGATGTGATAACTTTTTAAAAATAATTGTTATAATGATTTAATTCAAAAAACTGTAAAGTCTATAAATCTTTTTATAAAATGGTGAATTTGAATCTCAAACATTCAAAACTTTTAGCCGAAAGATTTCTTTATTTATGTTAACTAGATTCCAGTTGGAACGAATGATTTGCCATAAAAACTGGAAAATTTATTTTCAACTAAATGTTTTAAAAAAAAACGCTTTCGTTCCTAATTAAATTCTTAATTTCTTCGCTCTCCGTTGAACGCGCGACATTTTGAAATGAGCACATGCACAATTCACAAAAATTGGCATCAAAACAATGCAAATATTCACGAGTGGATTAAAAAAAAAACATTTTTATGTAGTAAATTCATTTACCAACTTTATACTTAGCACTGTACTTTTTCGTGCCAATTTCATTGCAATAATATTTGCTCAAACGTGTGAACCTTCTCAATATTTAAGTAAGAATGTTTATATATTTATGTTGATGAAAATATAGTTAAAATCTGTTGGGTAAATAAAGCGTTTCAATTAAAACTGACTTGTTTGATAAAATCTGTTGTAATTCATCGTGGAAAAAAAAGATAATTGTAAGGCAAATAAAAACAGGGCCTGGCTGCTGGAAGAAACTTGCAGGACAACCAGGCAAACTTAGCACGCACTGAGCTCAAAGCGCACCAAGCAGCTTCTCAACATGAGCCGTGAAACATTAAGTTTCATCGTATCCGTACTGACGTACTGGCATTGTCTCATTGGCAGACATGCAGAAAGACTAGGTGCCCTTTTCCACGATTTTTGCCGCAGCTGTAGATCGGAGGAGGAGGAAACAATCCAACATTTGGAATTGTGTGAATGCCCAGGCACTATCCAGAAAACGCATGCAAAATTTAGGCTCACCTTTCCGGGACAGCCTCACGGAAGTAGCTGATTTAAATATTAGCTGCATAGTCAACTACATACGAGAATCTAAATGGTTTTCGACATCCTACAGGTTCTACTGCCGTGCCCTATCTCTCTGTGGTATCACAATGGGCCTATCTTGGCCTAAGTGAGCCACCTTTTGACAAAGGGGGCTGCCACTATAATCAACCAAAGGGAAATAGAAATGAAATTGTGGGCGTTGATTGCACTCTTTAATTTATTTGACCCACTAGCTTCATTTATCCATAATATCATATTTGCCTTACTTTGCGTAAAAGTCATCCCAATTAGTTTTGAAAAATTTACGTCAAGTTTCATATATTTCAGACTTTTATAGTTCTATAAAATTCAAAGAGGTTCCATGCGAATGACATTTCCTTTTTCTGATTCAAATAGAAAGAGTCTCCGGTTTTGTTTTATCGAAGTTTATTTTTGGTGCGATTTCGTCGATTGGATTGGAATTTTAAAAAAACTGTATTGTTCGTTTTACTGCAAATTTTTATTATTGTATCGCATACAATTGTTTCGAAGACTGCGTGCCGTTCGAAACTGAAATATGGAAGAACGAGGAATCATGTCGAAGTTTTGGGCTCGATATGTAGGCAATGTGTTGGCAGTTGTTCTGAAAGATGCGATCGAGAAAACGTTAAATAACATCAACAAAATACCTTAAAAACATCCCATTAACGATTGAAAAGGGGGTGAATCAACAGATATCCTTCTTGGAATACTTTGGAGTTTGACATACATAGGAAAAAAAACAGCACCGGATGAGAAATAAGCCTTTTTGTCAACAGATGTCTGTAGACCAACACAGAAGAGCAACATGTTGCCGGCAACATGTTCTTTGCGGCATGGGTAAAATTTTACTACGCAACTTTTGTTCCCACACAACTTTGCTCTAAAATGAATCGTTTTAAAGTTAGAAGTGAAAAAAATAGGAAAGAACCGATTTTTTTTATAATTTTCAAACATTTCGATATTTTTATTAATGCTCCCGACTTTTTTGATAGGGAGGATAAGTCCAATTATTGTTATACAAGTTATTCCACAACATTTTCTGCAAAAATCAGTGTGCCTCTCCCTCAACAGCCAACTAAAAACAGATCCGCCCTGGTCTACACAGTCTAGCCATAAATACTGTCATTGGCCTGTAAAGTGAGAAATTATGCTCTCAGAAAGTTGGTAACACTGTCTATGTGATCCCACATGCTCTGTGCTATTGAAAAAAACAACGCATCTGGTTCAGTTGTTTCATTGTATAGCCATGGAGTGGAGCAATTATGACGTGCGCGTTACTGTTATCGGTTTGTTTGGGGCGGGGAAGACGACGAAGCAGATTACCATCCTACTCGCGCCGCTTAAAGTTGGCTAACGGTTGGTATATCGCACTATTCAACGTTATAAGACTACTGACGGTGTAGTAGACTGTATTAGAACCGGCAGACCAAGTTCTGTACGAGTTAAAAAAAAGTATTGAAGCGGTGCGCTCGAGAATCAATCGAAATGCTTTGCGCAAGCAGAAAATCATGTCTATAGAGATGAAAATATCGCCAAGGACGGTTTCTCGTACTCTTCGTGATGATTTAGGCATGAGAGCTTACAAAAGATGTACCAATCACCTTCTAACTGAGGAATTAAAAGCAATTATGCGCGAAAGATCGAAAAAGCTGTTGCGCTTGTACGGCAAAAATCGATACAAAAATATCCTATTCACAGACGAGAAAATTTTTACTATCGAAGAGAAGTTCAACAAGCAGAATGATAGGGTGCATCCCAAAACGTCGTATGAAGCCAAGGATAAGGTTCCAAGGGTTCAGAGAGGTCATCATACCACTTCTGTTATGGTTTGGTGGGGAGTGTCATATCACGGCGTCATACCTATTCATTTTTGCGAAACAGGAGTGAAAAAATCGGCCACAGTGTACCAAGAAGGTGTTCTAGAGAACGTAGTCAAGCCTCTGAGCGATGATTTATTCGACGGAATCGATGGGGTGTTTCAACAGGACTCTGCCCCGGCGCACAAAGAGTCAAGACAAATCAAGCGTGGCTTGAGAACAACATTCCATGCTTTATTGCTCATCAAGATTGGCCGTCCGGTAGTCTGGATCTAAACCCCTGGACTATAGGCTGTATAATATCCTCGAAGAGAAGGCTTGTAAGAAGCGCCATACAAATTTGGAGGCCTTGAAACAAAGTATTGTGAAAGCTGCTGCCGAAATTCCGATAGAAACGTTACGTACATATACATTGATGACTTTCCAAAACGACTTAAACTCTGTATCGATAACAATCGCGGTCATTTCGAATAATTATTAGTGCATTCAATTTCTATTTTCCTATATTTGAAAATAAATTTTTATTCAATTTTCTATCCCTTATAGTTTTTGAGTTATGAACGCTGAAACTACTATGGCTAAACAGTATATATATATATATTGCATACAATTTTACCCTGGTGTACGGTATTTTACGGGTCTCCTCTAAATAGTTCCATCACTTCATTTAATTTTTCGTAAATACTTGCAATAATAACTCATTTAATATAGTTAGTTGATATTCCTCTCCAGCCTAAGTTCCTTACTCTGAGGTCTGCGTTAGCGCAAACGTTGACGTCGCAGTCATTGTTCGCGGGCGTTGGCTAGGTTAAATTGTAAGTGACAGCATGCGTTGACAATACGTGACATCTAATGTTGTTGTTTGGATGCAATGTGTCGCGGTAGTTATTCGAGTTGATGTGTTTTGATCGGTATAAATCAATGATAAAATCATTTTATCTACATATCTGAACGTTAAGCGGAGCAACCTAAATAAAACAATACAAATTTTGGGCTTTCCGTGCCCTAGCGCTAGTGCAGGCTCATTTATTTGAAGGTGGGTGACGCCCATATCGAGCAGAGGTTAATTCATTTCATAGGCTTCAGTCGAATTACTCACCACTCAACTAGTTACACAGACGATACTGTTTTCATCTGCTGGCTAGAATCTGCGTGCGATCATGAATTACGGGCGCAAAACTCCGTCGACATATCGATCGAATCCTTCCGTTTATTCACATGGAAGGTAACGTATGCTTCAGGAAGTTAATCAGAAAACAGAATTCGCATTGATAATTTTAGGTCCTCCACCAACTTGCATTCGACAAAATCGAAATCTATGCGATCGGTACGAATACCATGGTACCAGAAGCCTATTTTGAAGAATAATGAATACATCGACATTCAACGGGGCGCACTCTTCACAGGATTTTTCGCGATAGTAAGTCGAAGCAAACTAATGAATAGCTCACTAACCAATGATAATTTACAGTTCGTGGCGCTGTTCACGATGGCGACATCAATTTTCGATGTTTATTGTCTGGCGATGGCAGCTCCAGGATCGACGCACTACGGCTACTATATTATCTCGTATGAGTTTGTTTACGTAGGCAATGTTCATGGTGAGTTTGCTTTATTGAAATATGCGAAAAGTGAGTTGAAATGCAACATATTCATATTCCAGTTCGTAATGCGTTGATCATATTCGCGCTGTTCTCTCTTATTGGCGCTATTGCGATACTGTTTACGAGTGTAATGCTGGTCGTTGCTTTGCGCAAGGTGAGTTGCATTAATTCTAAGCAGTATTTATGTAAGAAGCTTATTTGTGCAATATTTCACTTGATATAAATGCCATTTCTAACATTTTTCATACCATAATATGCACGCCTTTATCATGAAAGATTAAAAATAACCGAGAAGGACCGTACAGAGCTCATAAGGTATCAAATGCTGGTTTCATATTGTTTTTCATGCTCATTTTGAAGCTTTGCAACAACGCTTCAGCCTAACAGATGAAATTTTTTATGTTTATTTTGTAATAGATACGATTTTACAATTTTAAATGCGTAATTTTTCAATAATCTTACATTTTCTTGTTATATAAAAGGAGTACGAACGGAAAATACAACCATGGCTATGGACGTTTGCCGTATTCACGCTATTCCGATGTCTGTCATTCCTATTTTTTGCAATCATCAACGATCTAATATTTTTCTACAACATCTTCATCGTTCTATGCTGGATAGCAATAATTCCTGCATCTCTCTACGGTTGGTTGCTGGTCTATTCGTTATACCTCGAGCTAGCCGATCTCACTAAATTGGAAGATTTGGCACATTTAAGGGTGAGCATTTGTTTTTCAACTGAAGGAAATGAATTAACTCTTTTACATGTATTTCACAGATGGGAACAATGGCATCGTTGAATGCCTCAACAACACATTCCCTGGCGGGATCAAGACCTACAACACCGCACAGCACTGTCTCAACAATGCCAGTAAGCTAAAAAAAACACACCAGAAAAAAATGTTTGGTGAAACAAACAAATACGTTTGTGGAAATTCTGTTCCGTCCATTCTGAAAAAATCTTTATTATTAAACTTCTAAAAATCTCATACATTCCGTCCTCATAAAAACTTTGTACAATTGTTAGAAAATAATAAGAATTGCCTTAAATTTTCGTATGGTTTTTCCTTAACAGTTATTCAGAACCGAAAATTCTGCATGTCTCCACATTTGGTAAATAATTTGCTGCTGGAAATTTGACAATGGAGACTAGTGGAGATTATTCACGAAACACTTGTCTTTTCGCAAATGCCGGCTTCTGTTGATGATGGCGATAACTTCAATGACAGCTATTGCCAAATGTCAATTTTCTGCATCAAAAAAAATGTCGAAACAATTAAAATTCAAGTCTGAAAAGTGTGGAGAGTACTTGGTGCTGCGATGCTGCCATCTACCGAGTTCATCGATTCTGCGCAGAAAACTGTGTATTGCTTCTGCAGAATTGAGTCTGAAATTATGTGTGGAATTTCTGCAACTGCAGAATTTTCATATAAATTTCTGCGCCGAACCGAACTGCGTACTAAGCTTAAGTAATTAAAAGCTATTTCATTGGAAGTTTAATCAAAGAAAAACTGACTGTTGCCATCTATGGGCAAAGCAGGTGAACTAGCTTCAAATTTTTTTTTGTCATTTCAACATATGGCAGCAAATTTTCAACAATTTGAAGGCAATTATTATAGAAATGCTTTGCAACCGGTATTTGTGGCACGAAAGTAAATCAATTTGCAATTGTTTTCCAACTTTTGAGATCTTTTCTGACAGTCGAAGTGTCAATCACAAGGAGTGACACATGACGTGTCACTATCTCATTGTATCCAAGCTGATAATGCGCTGTGATTTCATTATTGGCCCTAATGTATCGGTAGTATAATGCTACTGACACACTACGACCGTTAATGATCTCGCCTCAATTTGGTTGATGAACGATTTCCCGGAAAATAAGCAAAAGCTTACAAAATCTTATGCTTTACTCTTTTTAACGCGCTTACTTGAATGTTTGTTTCACATTTATCCTGTAGGATTTTTTTAATCCCCGTTTTATGTGCTATTTTCAGACAGCCAGTTAGCCCACTGTCTAATGTATACATTATGGTTGACAGTTTGATCGGAAATGTCACACACTATTTGTTTTGCTTTGTATTATTAACATTGCATTCAAACTCACTTTATAGCGCAATGAAATTCAGTGCATCGTAAACAGGAGTTAAATTTGATGCACTGAATTTCATTGCGCCACAAAGGCGTAGCGTCAACGTATCGTAATTTCCACAAAGAGACGAGTCACTCCCCTTATGAAACAAGAATCAAAGAAAACATTTTATAGAAATAAATTGTTGAATTCAAATTATATTATCGCTGTAGCAAAATCCTAGGCAATAAATAATGCCTATAACGTGTCGTATTGATATTGAAAATAACTGACATTACGAATCTAATATGCCATATGGCAGCACTGTCATTCAGTTTTTTTCGAAAACGGTTCATATTATCGTAAACCGGTTGAGTCGAAGACGGAACCATAGAGATAATAATCACAGGAGAGGAAAATCATCAAATTTGATGGGCTAACTTTTATGGATGCGGCTGTCACACTAACTTGTTGACGTTAAGGGCGTACATCGCAAGAGAGTAAAAATGGGCAAATAGAAGGCGGGATTTAAAGATATATATGAAAATATGTATCATTTGTAAAAAGGTACAAAAAAATATAAAGACTGTTCAAAATAAAGGCTTATATTAAACGTCACCTAATTTGAAAACATTACATAACGAGGATAATAGCAGCTATATCATTAAATGAGCCTATATGGGAAGCGTAAATTGGTTCGCACTGCTATCGATTATTAACTTCAAAATGAAGCAATGAAAGAGCTCAATACCATACGGAAAGAATAATCAGAAGAAACTTGGCAAGACATTCACAGATTTAAGGAGAAGCAAGCAATTAGCTAAATGGAAAAACTCCCAAAACAAGTATTAATAAAGCAAAAATTCCATTATATTGATTAATATACAAACTTGAGATTCGGTATTCCGATATAAACGAAATGCAAAATAACACTCTCAGTTGTTTTGGCGTTTATTCCAAAAAAGAGATACTTAAAAAATTTAATATTAAGAATTAAATAACTAGCACAGTGAATTTGTTGACCTTAAATGTATTTGAAACAGGAAGCCTTTACAAAAGATTCATTTTTGCGATCTGAGGTCAAACTTCATCCTCCTATTAGATTAAGCGGATAAATATATATTTAGGTTCAGTATTAATTAAATCTAATTTTCGCCATCAAATTAAGACACATAAATTTTAAATTATATGTACATTCACAAATAAATACCAGATATTGTATGTAAAAAATATATATAATCTTTCGGCCTCCCTTTTCTTTTTTTTAACCTGGCTTGGGCCTGGCTTTGGCGGAATTATGGCTATCATAAACAAAGATTTGGAATTTATTGACAAAATTCATCATGTGACATTAATTTCTGATACACCCCTGATGCACGATAAAACCCAATTTCGAACATGAAAATATGAAATCTTCAATTAAAACTGCTTTTATAGTCACTCAATCATTACACATCATCACACAGGGCATGTAGTATTGCACTAAAGTAAGGATTTACTCTCATTCATTTCGAAAATATGATGTATATTCACAAATCGCAATCAAGCAATTTATCACAAAAACTCTTCAGTTTCACCGTCTGTCGCGTCAATTGATGAATAACATATTCTCTAGACTGCTACACTAAAGTTTTCATTCATTTTTGGCTCATAGCATTTCGAAATAAGGTCGGAATCCGAACAAAACTACAAAATTTTGATGGTTACGCGTTTGGCTTTCCTTTTGAACTGATCTGTCAATGCAAGCCGTGCGATGTCTTGTTCTGTTTGACATCCTCCCTCGGCGCAATATTGGTTTTACTCACATTTACGCTTCTACACGGATAATACCATTCCTTTAGTTTTCTGTTCCATGGTCATAACACGCTCATAAAAGTAATCCCATCAGATTTGATGATTTTCCTCTCCTGTGTCTATTATCTCTTTCGTTGCAGGTGTCATCTATGGGCAGAGCAAGTGAACTAGGTTCAAATTTACTTGTCAATTCGACATATTACAGTGAATTTCAAACAATTTGAATGTAATTACTATAGAAATGCTTTCAATAGGCAGGTAAGTGTGTAACCGGTATTTGTTTTACGAAAGTGAATCAATTTGCATTTGTTTTTCACCTTTTAAAAACTTTACTGACAGTACAATTGTCAGACACAATGAGTGATACGTAGTGTCACCATCTCATTGGATCCAAGTTGATAATGAGCTGTGACCTAGTGTGTCGATAGTATAATGCTACTGACACACTACGGTCGTTAATGATGGCGCCGGGGTCATTATCACCTCAATCTGGTTGATAAATGATTTTGCGGCAAATAAGCAAAACCTTACAAAAGCTTATGTTTCGTTCGTCTTAACACGTGGTCTTGAATGTCTGTTTCACTTTGATCTCGCAGAATTCTCGCTTAATTCCCGTTTTATTTGTTATTTTTTGACAGCGATGAAGCCCACTGTCTAATGTAAACATTATGGTTTACAATTTGATCGATATTCGCGGCCTCTTGAAAATGTTACGCAATATATGTTTCGCTTTGTATCATTTATATTTCATTCAAACTCACTTTATGGCGCAATTAAATTCAGTGCGTCGTGAACAGGAGTTAAAATAGATTGTAACAATTAAATTTAACTCCTGTTCCCGATGCATTGAATTTTATTGCGTCATAAAGACGTACCGTCAACGTATCGTATTTTCCACAAAGAGTTGAGTCCCTCCCCATATGATACATGAATTAAAGAAAACATTTTATAGAAATAAATTGTTGAATTCAAATTATATTATTGCTGTAGGAAAACCATAGACAATATTTATTATGAGAGCGTGTCGTATTGAATTGCTAATAATATTGACATTGACATTTCGAATCTAATGTGTTGTATGGCAGCACAACCAATCGGTATTTCTCGGAAACGGTTCATATTATCGTATTCCGTTTGAGTTGAAACCGAGGGAGCGGACAATAAATGCAAAGTGTCATCGGGTTTTATGACAGACACTCAAGTGCTTAGAGTGGGCGCGATTTATACGACAATTAAAAAAGTAGCTGCCTAGCAGTATGTTGTCTAAAAAACGGAGAAAATAAGATTTCGGTAAATCGTTAGGAAAACGCTGCAGTGTTTGCATGTGACCGCCGTGAAAACAATGCATTGTTTCGTGGAATAAATGAAGACGAATTCAATGACAGGTGAAGACGGGCATGTCGCTTTGCATTTCGGTCTTTTCCCCTTTTGCAGTTTTGGTTGAAATGTCTGTCACGGTGAACTCCTGTTGAAATGAAATGAGACTTTAATCGCTTTATATGGTTTATAGTACGTTTTCAAAGGATTCCACGTTTAAGTTGGATGCATGTCGTTGCCTGCCACAAGCCTATTGTATCGAAGACGAAGGAGCATCAGATTTATGTTCGCGTCAACAAGGATAATCGACCAAATACCAGTGTTTCGACGTGAACACTTCGTGTGATGAATTATTCAATAAGTTTCAGTCCTGTTGTTTTGATACGAACCGAATTCAGGCCCGTGAAAATTGCCTGTCAACGTCCGATGTGCGTTTTGTGTAGTTTTCGCGGCAGTGAATTGTAATCCGTTCATTCATTCAGTTGGCAGGAGATTTCACCGCGTTGGGACATCGTCTGAAATAATCGTGGAGAGCTTAGTGCGAATGCTATACCCGGAGTCCTTTTGAATTGGGCGCGAACTGCTCTAGGTTAAGTCAGATTTTTTAAACTTGTAGACACTTTCCTCACTGATTTTCTGCCGCGATTGATGAGCACAAGTCAAAAAGCATTCAAACATTCATAAAATAGAGCGCGCGCCGCAGGAGTCCAATTGCAACCAAAATAGTGTTCAAGTTTTTACATTGTAAAAGTAATGTCACCAATGATCTACACCCTCTACGGCTTCGCGATATTTTTCTTCATATTCTGGTGTGGTAAATGGCTCCTTCATTTGCTGGCTATCAGTTACGGGTAAGTGAAATCTCAATGACGATCAGTAAGTAAACTTGACCCAACCGACGGCGATTGTTTATTGGCGGGACCGCAGATAACAATAGTACGAAAATATCTTATTTGCACTGATTCTCGGTGACTATTTGCTGTTTCATTAACAATAAGGCTGTGCAAACTCGAAGCACTCGGTAAACGCCTTGTAACACCAGGAAAATGCGGGACTCACAAGAGACCACATTCAAATAGAAGTCTTTTCGATAATAGCTTGAAATTTTGGAACAAACATCGCATTAACAACTATTCAAATCAGTCGGCGATATTGTTTGTACTTGTTATTTGCGGATTCCTCGTCATTTAACATTGTTACAACATTCCTAGCCGACGCAATTACAGCTTGGTGAATGCCAATTAAAATTGATGGACTTTTTTATGAAAAGATGTGTTAAGATTAAATTTACCATAAATCGTCGAATCGGTTGCATCTCATTGATTTTTTTTATAACATCAAACACACATCCGTTTCTCATTTCGCTGTAATATTTTCAAATATTTATATTAGGGCCAAAATATAATAATATTGGATACTTTCAATTGCTTAAAGATCTATCATTTGCATCCTTCCAATTGCCATAGATATTTTGTCATTCGATATGCTGATCATTTCTGAAACATAATACAGTTGCTTTGAGCTAAATTATTTCAGACGGAAGAGTGTTTATTTCATCAGGGCGTTAGACTGTCGCTTTACAGTCGGTTACATAAGAGCGTGATCACTGTTAAATTATAACAATTGGTCGTCAATACTCAATGCAAATACCTTAGTAGCAAGTCCAATCTCCTCCTCCAGCATCAATTATGGCCTGACACCGTCGGGGCATGCTTTCCACGAGGATTTCGCCATATTCTCTTGGAAAAGACTTCCAAATGTTCCGAATGTGTCGCGAAAGTTGATCTAAATTACATAACCTGGGTTTGCGAAGTTGCATTTTTACTAGAGCCCACACATTTTCTATTGGATTTGCATCCTGTGATTGAGATCGCCAATCTAACGGGACAACCCCATTTTGCCCGTTCCACTCACTACACGCTCGACTCCGATGTTTTTGGGTCGTTGTCCTCTTGAAGGATTCAGCTCTCATTTTTTCTGATGAACCATTGCTTGGCAGATGGTAACAAAGTCTTTTGATAGATTTTGTTCATTTTTTCGGCATTTAAATTGTCTAAAAGTCCCAAAACTCGTTTTCGAGAAGCACCCCTCAAACATGGACTTGGACGGGGTGTTTAACAGTCCGTTGGAGCAGTCTACTAGTGGAAGTTGTCCAGCAGGCGTGTTTGATGCTCGGAAATGCCCAAAAGGAAGATTCATCAGAAAAGATCACGTTTTCCAACGTGTTTTTCACTTAACATTGGCTTTTCCAAATTATTCCGATATTTCACTTTATTTGCAAGCACGTGCCTACGAATCGTTCCGTATGATATGTCGACACCTTTTACTTTCCATTTTACAGCACCTTTACGTAGAGTCAAAGTTGGATCCTTTGAAAACACTGCAAGAATCTTTTTTTCGACTTTTTTATCACGTTGCTTGCATTCCCGCAATTGGGAAAATCATCGACATTACCGGCCTTTTTATAACGATTCACCCACTTGCTTACAAACTGCTTCGACTTCCCCATGTATTTCGCAGCGGCTGCTTGCGTTGATTTAGGTCCTTTTCCATGCGAACATAAAAAATGCATCAAAGCGCGAGGCGTAAGCGACACTCATTTCGAAAAACCATTCGAAGAACGATTGAATTCGACTGACAGCTGTTTCCTTCCATAAAGCGTGGAGGACTGAGGTGCCCTCTATGTGATGGAAAAAGAAATAGATCGCTATGATTTTTTTCTACATGTAACAGTGACCACGCTCTTACGTAACATACTGTATATAGGGACTTTCTCTTTAAATTTAAATAGAACAAAGTGCGTGTGAGATATCATCGAAATATTCATTCGTTAGAAAGGCCTATCGATGCCATTAGATACAGAATATTACATCGTCAAATGTCCACCACGGCTTCTCTGGGTGGCATGCATCCGAAATGTCCAATTTTCCATGATTCTGCCGCATAAATCAGGCTGAATTTGACCGATGGCATGAATTATGTTGACTTTGAGGGCAGCTGTGATTTGTGGCTTATTTGCATAGACCTGCAATTTAAAAAAAAAACAAGAAAAGTTTAACGGGGTCAAATCGCGCGATCTCGTCGGTCAGTTCACATCACCTCCACGTGAGATGATCATGCCCTCTAATCGCTCGTGCAGAATGTTCAATGTGACACAAGCTGTGTGGCACGTAGCGTCGTCCTGTTGAAACCACATGTTGTTGGTGTCCATATCATCCAATTCGGGCCTAAAAGAAGTTGGTAATCATCGACCTATAGCGGTCGCCGTTGACGGTGGTGGCCTGACCAATGTCGTTCTCAAAGAAAATGGACCGATGACGCCGCCAGCCCAAAATCCACACCAAACAGTGACTTTTTTCGGATGCATTGGACGCTCTTGGATTTCATGTGGATTGGTATCGTCCCGAAGTCGACAATTTGACATTTGTTGACATACCCATTCATACAGAAATGGGTCTCAGCGCTGAAGATGATTTTTGATGAAAAATATGGTCATTTTTCAACTGCTCCAGAGCCCATTCAGCGAACACACGTCGTTGTTCTATGGTCGCTTACCTTCAGCTCCTGGGTCAGTTGAATTTTCTATGAGTGCAGGTCCAAGTCACGACACAAAATTCGCCAAGTTGTAGTCTGCGGAAGGTCGAGTTCTTGTGAGCGACGCGAAATCGACTGCCTCAGATTCTCCTGCACACTCTCACGGACAGTGGCGATGTTTTTTTTGACGTACGGGTGTTTGTTGATTGTTTACTGAACCAGTAGACTCAGATTTATCTACCATACTGCGAAAAGTCCTCTCGGTAGGACGATTATGGCGACCGTAGAATGTTGCCCGAACAGAACACACAATTTGATGAAACAATTTCGTCATTTGCACGTGTTGAACGCTATATCCGTTCATTGGGTGATTTGACAAAACAGACTGAATAAATGACAGCCAATTTGACAATATCCAACATATTCAACAATATGGTCGCTATCAACTGTCAAAATTCGAAGGCCCTAATGGAAGTTACTCAGAACTGCATAAGTTGATGCAATGTACATTCTTGTAGTGCCATTGGTTCCGATTTCTGTAAAAATCAAGCAGTTACTTTACAATGATGTTTGACCGAAAACTTTTTGTTCTAAAATATGATTTCGGCAAGATATGATGTCAACATACGGTAATCAAATGAACCCTATTTTCTTAAAAAGGTCGCCTAAGAGTTTTATTTCATCATTTTGAATGTTTAAATTTTCCTTTGATTTTGAAGATACAGTAAAAAAGAGATCAATGTGGTCGATGTACCCCTGTAGAAAAAAGGGGGTAAGCCAAAAAATAAACTGATTACCGTCGAATTTTCTTTTAACAGTTCTTTTCTGTCGTTGTTTACCTCGACTGCCTTTAAAATGACCATGAGATCCAGGCATTTTTTTTACAACTTTCAAAAATGAATTTTCAACGTATACTTTTAAGAAATAGAACACGTGCTTGCTTCAAAAATATTATAAAGCAACTGTCGTGTTCTCTACTATATATAAATGTATTAGACACAGATCCATATGATGCTTAAAATATAAGAAGAAGAATCTGCGCCGCTTTGTATAGAAACCGATTTTATTCATAGATTCCTGGACTCCATTTCCCTTGATAACGATTCTCTATTAAGGAAATGTCCTGATGAAATCTCAGCAGTTTTCGGGAAAGAAATCCAGATGAGATTCCAGCATATGTATTTTCAAGGACATGTTACATCTTTGTATTTGTTGAGCTTTGTATGAAATTATAATTAATAATAATTCAATCTTTGTCATTTTCTGCTCTATGGTTTTTTAGAAAACTGTGGACGAACGTCACAAAGTTCTTATCTTTCACTAGTTCCCGTATTTATGTACCAACAAACATTCTCTCTCTAATTTTTGCCTCGCTGATTTTAGGGAATTTTTCTTTCAGGTGTGAAAGTCCACTACCACCTTGCATAGCTTTTACGAAAAAATTTCATGAGGCCGAGTTATGTGCAACGATGGTAACAGAATGTCGTCAGAGTGCACTAAAGGTTCATTATTAACATTCTTATCCCCTGAAGTAAGTGATTTACGTTTGGGCCATGCCTTCTTTGTGTAGTGACTGCTTTTATCTCTACTGTCCCATTCCCAAATAAAAAAGCAATATTTTGTGTAGCCAAGCTGTAGTCCAAGCAAAAGAGCCAAGACTCGTAGAAAGTAAACGCCAGTCGTTTAATCTAGACCCAAAAGGTCAGCCTGTTTTTTTAGACAAATTTAAATCACGTACTAAATCATTTAGATCGCTTTGAGTCATTAAGTGTGGTTATTTTGAAGTAGACGGTTCATAACTTGGTCGCCGCTCTCTTGGAATACCTTATCGTGCTGACTAAGAACAGATTCCTGACTTTCTCGTCAATTTGGAGGCTTTGGCACAGGCACTTCGGCACTACGAGAATTGTCTGAAAAGTTTCCGACCTAACAAATAAACAAGGCATTTTTTCTTAAAATTTAGTTTTATTTCTCGAAATATGTAATCTCCTATTAAGTCAATATTTTTTTTCCAGCGATGCTCTTACTTTTCTAAACCTTCCAAATAATATTTTTAGTCTTTCTCTGAGGCGTTTACGTATACTATCACTTCCTCGTTCGATGAAAATCTCTGTCCACCATGCCAAATTTTTAGGTTAGGAAACAGGAAAAAATTACTGCGGGCCAGATCTGGAGAATACGGTGCATGGTCAACTAATTCAAAGCGCAATTCGTGAATTTTAGCCATGGCAATAGCTGAAGTATGAGCAAGCGCGTTGTCCTGATGGAAAAGCAATTTTTTTCTTGTTCAAATGTGATTGTTTTTGCAATTTCTGTCTGTAGCTTGCCAAGTAATGATGTGTTATAGTCTCCCGTTATTTTTTTTACCTTTTTGAAGATAATCGATGAGCGAAATTCCTTGGCTACCCCCAAAAACAATGACCGTAACCTTTCTAGTTCTTTAGTCAATATATGACAAACGCGTTCTTGAGATATGCCGATTGCCTCCGCTATCTCTTTAACTTGAATCCGACGGTCATCTAGAGCCATTTGATGAACTTTTTCGCTGGTTGCCGCAGTTTTTGGCCTTCCTGAACGTTCATCATCTGTCAAGCTGGTACGACCACGTTTGAATTCAGCTACCCAAAATTTCGCGAGTCTCTATAGACAACGTCCAACTCACCTTTGATTTGCGTGCCTTTCAAAACAAATATTTAATGACAGCTCGGCACTCAATTTTTCAGCATTTTTGTAAAAACCTTCACAAACGCTTACTCAAGTGATTGTCAAACAACATCTGATCATAGCAAAATGGCCGAAATTTCAATGAGTATTTTTCAACACATGCGTCAACGTATTCCCGACCTTTAGTTGAAAAGCTCTGCCATCGTCATGTTCAGGTCGGAGACTTTTTAGACTACGAGGATTGTTTGTGGGATTGGTCTGATGGCCGATGACAAGTTGTAATGCCTTTTGTTTGAGTTAAACAAAATAGTCTCAAACACTTTTCAATTAATGGTGTACAATTTCGGTGCTGAAATACAAAAGTTTCCACACACATAAAAAACTGTCTGATTTATTTGAGCACAAATAACAAACATCAATAAAATGGCAGTTAGTCGAATACGATAGTTAAAAAGTCGCCTAAATTAATTTATTCAAACAAGAATAAGTAAATGGGTCAGAAATTGATAAATAGTTGTTTACGAAAAAAACTGGATGTGACTGGAACAAAATAATATGTATTTTTTTTAATGAGGGTACACCAAAACAAACAAACATCATTACAAAGATCGTATGAGGAAAACAGTGTGATTAGTTATGTTTCATAAAATAAAACAGAATTTATAAGAAGAAAATACCAAAAAATAATGGTCTGAGCTTTTCTCTTTACCTTCCTAGATTTTGCGACATGCTCCATTAGTCTTGTATCCCTTTTCTTCGTATGGCTTGGATATAGAAATAATACTTGCCTGGATAGTTTTCAATTTTTATTCTAAGAATTTCATCTCAAGTCAACGTAAAATGTTTATCTTTTCCATGAGAAATCGGGAAAAATTACTATTCATTCCCAGCTAATATTAAATTTCGAAAAATTGGGCTTCCAATTTATGAACAGATAGATCCTTAGTGTGTCTGTATTTTATTAAGTACGTCCACAATCCGAAATCAGTGTTCGTTTTGTGTATTTCTACGCAAAAAACAATGGAAATATTTGAAATTAAATTTTGCTGCTTACATTCGACAAGAAAATCAATAAATTCGACTTTGGCCTGATAGATTTTATATGTGCAACACTTTGTATAATTAAGTCGAAAATAAGATCGTTCAATTTCTATATGGCGCTATACTATAAACATGCTATTCTGAAATAGAATGTGCTGTAATTCGCTTTCACCAATTTTGTTGTTGTGTTCGTTAATGCACAACAAGTGATTCATTGGTTACTAGCTTACTAGCGATTCGTTTTGACTGCTTGGTAATGAATTCGCTTGGATTACTAAGCGTTTCAAGACGCTGTGACGCATTGTACTCGTGTATCTGTATTGTCCTGATAACCAAGTGGTTGCGCGGACATGCTGATAAGAAATAATGTTTTCTATGTCATCAACAACTGCCGACAAATGGAATCTCACATTCAGTTCTTCTTAAAATATCTAAAGCTAACGATGCTGATAAAAGGTGACTAATCCAACTAAATCGGTCATGGTGTACCGGCAGTTTTACTGTGCACACTTTCATTGCAGTACGGAAGCATAAAATGTATGCAGTTCGGTGGGAAAATAGTTATTTGAGCTGTATCAAAAGAAAATCCATCGATTGAACATTGCGAAAATGAAAAACAATTCATCAAAAACGCCAATACAATAATATGGTATCCAAGATTATCAGATTACCATGCGCCAGTGAATCACAGATATGAATCCCAACCACTGGGTCTAGTACGTGCCGTTGTAGTTGCGTTATGAAATATGTTGGAAAAACCGATATGTCTAGAATTATTTCATTGATACAGATTGCTTTGAAAATAGATACATACTGTGGAGGTATCCATTTCACTGTTGTATTCCTTTCATTTGCGTATATGGATAAGCAGACTGCGTTTTTAGATTTCAATGAACTGATGGATTAGACAAATACTTTTCCTTTTTCGAAAAAAAATGTTGTGCTACGAGGGCGGGTCAATTAGTCCGTAGAAAATCCCAGATGACATGCAAAACATCACAAAATATGTTTTCCACAGTAAGCGTCACTTCTAACTACAGTAATCCCTCGTTAACACGAACTCGGCGGAAAAATGAAACGTCCTGTTCGCGTTAAAAAAAATCGCCATAACCGAATTCGCTTAAGGCGAATTGATTCGTCTTATCGAATGCCTGGATTTTGCACTCCTCAATAAAGCTATACTTACATTTAAAACTGATTATAGTAACTATTAATTAATTTTTAAATGCATTTATTTTTACAAACTTCATACATATGAAATTATAACAAATTATAAAATAACAAACTCCAATCATAACATGGTACGCTATGTTACGTTCGCCACGCAGCGTCGTCGATCCACAAACCCATAAGGGCAAAATAAGGGACTGTCCTGCCCCTGGAGACCCCAAACCACCGTCCAAATCGCCAGCTGGCGTGCATCGACAATTGGCACAAAACCGGTCCAAAGCTAGGAAAGCTTCAACGAGTTCAGCAAACTCGGCTGGCCGTTGACCGCCGATACAGCAAAAACGGGATCGGGGGATCCCATAAATATCGTCGGGAGAACAGCTGGCTGGACTGTTCGGTGCTGAGTCTTAGACTGTTGAGTGCTGAGTCTTCTTGGGTTCTGTTCGGGCTACTTGTGGGTGCATTACGGATTTTTGGCGGGAAGATTTTGAGGAAGAAGAGAGTGAACGGACGGCAAAGCGGCGAACGGATGGCAAGCAACGAAGATTATTCGGTCGATGATTTTGGGTCGTCGCGAATCCTGTTTCCGTTTCCGGATTCGCAGACAGGGCAGTGTCGGCGCAGAAACGGGTGGCGCCCTTTTTGTTAAAAAATATTCTCACATCCCTCTTCGCGGGTTTAAGCCGGGTGGGATTGCCCAAACCGTGGGCAGGATCGGCTGCGTTGTAGTAGTAGACGTTAAGGAAATTACAGGTGTAACATCTACTTAAAAACTATTACACGGTAACTTTGATAATCCATGTTTATTTTAGGAAATCTGTTATAGTCTTTTGACTTGACAGAATTGTGTTTCAAACATTCCCTTTTGATGTTATCGAGGTGGTCATCAAAATTTGCATTTAGTTCAGCGGTGGTTTGTGCGAATTTTCGCAAGGTTTGCAATGCGCATAGGATCTCATTTCTTGTTGGTCTCTCGACAGGTTCTTCACAGCCACCTTCACTTTCTGTTTCGTTCCCATTTCCGTCATCATAATCGAGGCTGCAAATTTTGATATTGTTGTCCAAAGCAACATATTCAGGAAAGGACATTGGTTCCTGGAGTTGCAACACCGATAGAAGATTTTTCCAATCGGTGGGAGTTGGAGAATTAGGAAAAGACGGAGATAAATCATCAAGTTCGCGAATATTCCAAGCTTTTCGGGAGCAATGTGCAATTGTGGGGTTGGTTATATTATTCCATGATGCAGCAATTGTTCGCATTGCTTGTAGAACGTTCCATTTGAAATTTGATTGCTCTGCAAAGGAGATCGCGACAAGGAAGTCGTGTTTTATAGCACCGCTTGAATGCGGCTATAATTCCCTGATCCAAAGGTTGAAGCCAACTTGTACAGTTTGCAGGGAAGAATACTACTTTAACGTTCGGCAGTTCCAGATTGCTGACTTTGTGTGCACTGCAATTATCTAAAGTTAACAGCAGTTGCCTATTTTCTGCAGCCATTTTCCTCAGAAACTTTATAAGCTGTGTGCTGAAAGAAGTGGAATTCACCCAAGCATTCTTCTGATGAATGTATTCAAATGGTAAATCATTTCGATTCACTTTGTTGAGGCACCTAGGATTTGTATATTTTCCAATGATGAATGGTTTTCGCTTTTCAGATCCATCGGCGTTACAACATAGTACCACTGTAAGCCGTTCATTGCTTTTGGCATTCCCATGTAATTTTATTCCTTTGAATTACAATGAACGATCTGGAAGCAGATTGTAAAATACACCCGTCTCATCCAGATTAAAAATGCCCTTTCCACAATAACGTTTTTTTTTTGCTTCTCCGAAGTGGTAACGCTTTCTTCGCTCGCTTTCTTCGCTCACTTTATTCGCTTGACTACATAAAATATTAAGAGAGATGTGTCTCTTTTGAGACCATCTTAACATTCGAAATTTTCCGCACCAATAGAAACATTTATTTCGTTCGCCTTTTCTCTTATCAAATTTCTGGAAATTCCTTGCTTTCTTGAACCAATCCAAAAGTTTCATCTCGACTCCTTCTATTGCCGCTTTGCGAATGCGTTTGGATGAAGCTGATGTGCAGTGTCTATCTTTTCCCTGTTTTTTATTATTGTTGACAAAGTAGAGTTTAAGTTTTATACTTTTCCGCAATTTTAGTTTTTAATAACGCACCACTTTCAACCTCGTCTAGAATATTTGCAGCCTCTGTGTAATGCTGCTTGAATCCTGGCTTAATGGGGGCCAGAGGATGGCCGGCTTGAGATGTTAGTGTGTAATCATGGAAAATGTTATTGTCACGACAAGAGTTTTCATTGAAATCAAACAACCAACCATACTATCATCGCTGCCCCGTGATGACCAATGACATCGTTTTGAGCTTAAGATTTTCGGCATGATAAAATAATATGTTGAGCTGCTTTGATCCGAAAGTATTCGAATAAGATCGATACAAAACTGTTCTTTTAAACTAAATTTCATCGCTTATCCAAACTAAATGATTAACTGTTTGTTTTAATCTTTCAGAAAATATAAATTACACAAGAAGATATGCAGCGTACCTCGCGAAACACCTCTACCTGGAGTATCGATATTAAAGCCACTAATGGGAATTGATCCAAACCTAGCGCTTAACTTAGAATCATTTTTTACGATGAATTATCCCGAGGTAAGGCTTTCATGATAATTGATATTTGAATATATAATCCTAATCGTTCCAATTCGTTTCTTTATTTACAAACGAACATCACAAACATAGTATGAGTTGTTATTTTGTATCGAAGATGCCAGTGATCCTGCAGTTCAAGTTGTCCAGAATATGCTAGTTAAATATCCACACATCTATGCCCGTCTGTTTTTGGGCGGTTCTAATGTCGGTGTCAATCCTAAAATTAACAATATGTATCCAGGCTACCAAGCTGCCAAATATGATTTCGTAATGATATCAGATAGCGGCATACGAATGAAAGACGATACATTACTAGATATGGTGAATCATATGTGTGATAACGTTGCGCTGGTTCATCAAATGCCATTCACTTGTGATAGAGAAGGTTTTGCCGCGACATTTGAAAAGGTAAGTCAAAAGTTTATAGCGTTGACACACTGACCCATCATCAGTACGAAAACCATCATCAGCACAAAAAACCCCATCATAATGACAGTGAGATAAGCACGAAAAAAGACCATACTTATCTCGATAAGTACGAAAAACTTCCATCTATGTTTGGGTAGAATAATGAGAAACCATCTGCCGTGAATAGAATTTGACATTATTTATATCAGCTTCGAACCAAATCTGACGTGCCATCGCGGACAGTTGACGTTTGTCATCAAAACGACACCAACGACCGAATGATAATGACAGCACCAATGACGAAAACATGTGTGTCACCCCGTCATTTGCAGTTTCGTGCTGATGACGCTTTTCGTACTGATGATTGGTCAGTGTGTCAACGCTATTATGTTGGTTAATTTTTTTTACAAATCATTCTAATAATTTCAATGTACACCATGTGATAAATTGCTTTCTGTTTGTTATTTTTGATTAAATTTTACATAGAGATACACAGATTATGCGGTTAAAACTGTTGTTTTTGCAGGAAAGGCATTCAAAATTTTCTCCTTCGTGTACAGTTGTCTAGTTAATTTGATTCGAAGGCCTTTTTTTTAAATTTTGTCAGTGCTCAATGAAGAATTCCTTACTTCTTCGTCGTCTTATATACCTCTTGCCAATATCACAAAAGTGATTTATTTTTGTTTCGTCGCTCCAAAGGATGAATATCCACTAATTTTTCCAGGTTAAATGTTCCCTTGCGAAGTTCATTCTTTTCTTTTGATTAGTTGTCCTTTTACTAGGGGCTTTTTCCTGGCTATCCTGCCATGTAGTCTGGCTTCCATAAGACGTCTTCTAATTGTTCTCACCAAAATATCATTTCTTACCCCGAAAAGTATCCGTTTTCAAGAAAGGTAACCGAAAATTTTCAAAATTTGAACATTAGGTGCAAATACAGTCAAATATGTCGGGCGGTTGTTGAAAGGTTGCATGCCTTTTTCTGAAATTGATTGGAATGACGGTTTGTCATGCAAAAGTACGGACTCTTTTCAGTCGACCAACTCAGGCTGTATCTAGCACAGCTTCGCATCGTAGTGCCATCACCTTTAAAAAAGATGTACAGTCTGTTACATAAGAGCGTGGTCACTGTTAAATTATACCAACAATAGGTTTTCTAAAGATTCGCACATTTATCGTTTAATTGGTCGTCAATACTCAATGCAAATATCTTAGTAGCAAGTCCAATCTCCTCCAGCATCAATTATGGCTTGACACCGTCGGGGCATGCTTTTCACGAGGTTTTCGGCATATTCTTTTCAAAAAGACCGCCAAATTTTACGAATTTGTCGAGGAAGTTGATCTAAATTACATAACCTGGGTTTGCGAAGTTGCATTTTTATTAGAGCTCACACATTTTCTGTTGAATTTGCATCTTGTGATTGAGATCGCCAATCCAAAGTGACAACCCCATTTTGCCCGTTCCACTCGCTACACGCTCGACTCCGATATTTTTGGGTCGTTGTCCTCTTGGAGGATCCAGCTCTCATTTTTTCTGATGAACCATTGCTTGGCAGATGCTTACAAAGTCTTTTTGTTCATTTTTTCGGCATTCAAATTGTCTGTAAAGCTCCGAAACCCTTTTTTAAGAAGCACCTCCAAACATAGACCTTGACGAGATGTTTAACAGTCCGTTGGAGCAGTCTACTAGTGGAGGTTGTCAAGCAAGCGTTTCTTATGCTCGAAAATGCCCAAAAGAAAAGATCACGTTCCTCCAATCACGGTCCAAGTTTTCCTTCGCCCATGCCACACGTTTTCCAACGTGTTGTTTTTCACTTAACATTGGCTTTTCCAAAGTACTCCGATATTTCACTTTATTTGCAAGCAAGTGCCTACGAATCGTGCCGTACGGTATGTTGACACGTTTTGCTTTCAATTTTACAGCGCCTACACGTAGAGTCAGACTTTATTTGTCACGTTGCTTGCACTCCCGCGATTAGGAACACCATCTACAATACCGACCTTTTTATAGCGATTAACCCACTTGCTTACGAACTGCTTCTACTTCCTCATGTATTTCGCAGCAGCTGCTTGCATTAATTTAGGTCCTTTTTAATGCGAACATAAAAAAATCGACGCGCGAGGCGTAAGCGGCATTCATTTCGAAAACCCATTCGAAGAACGATTGAATTCGACTGACAGCTGTTTCCTTCCATAAAGCGTGGAGGACTGAGGTGCCCTCTATGTCATGGAAAAAGAAATAGATCGCTATGATTTTTTTCTACATGTAACAGTGACCACGCTCTTACGTAACAGACTGTAAATGATGTCTTGGTATCTGCTACCGTGGACCTCACAAAAGATTTGATAGTCGAAAGTTTGCAGCAATTTGTACATACTCCACTATTGCAACTATCGTAGCTGAAAAAAAATAAAAATCAAGAGCTGAACGTAACGAAATAAAGAAGAAGTTAGTTTCGGATGGTCACAACTGTTTTGTTTTCGTTGACTTCATTTCAATAATGTTTTGTTCGTGATCTTCTCATTGTATTTTTTGAGGATATTAGGTCTACACTTAATTGCGTCGCGAAGGTGTAGAAGTCACGTGAAAATGTTATTTTAGCCGAATATCCGATACAAAACTGACTACCTACCCAAAAAAAACATGATGAAACCACCATTTCATCGCATTAAACTCCTTTTGCGGATAAGCCGACGCTTTTAGTCATTTTTCTGATCATAGAAACCGAAACAAAAGCAATTCCTAGGAAATGTAGTCAAAGTGCTCGCTTGAGCACTTTTGTACATAATCTATAAATCAATCCAAGTAACCAATTTCGAAAAGGTATCCTTGAACACTGTTCAAGAGAAAGCTCATATGGAACACAAGCTGAGCTCTCCACAAACTTCAAAATTACGATATTTTCGTTTGTTTCTTTTAATTCCAAGAGTTAGGCATATTCCATCTGCTTAGGCCTGTCTCGTCGTGGTTCAAATTAAACGCTTTCGTCAGCGCATCAAAAACAGTTGAAACATCTACTGCACTATTATAATTTTTTCAACCCCACAGTCGACGTTTATCAGTTCTTATCCCTGACGAAATGAAACAATACACAAATGCCCAATTGCAAATTGAAAAACAATTGCTAAAAAGTCACTTTTACGGGTGGGCCAAATACAAGTTTCTTTTTAAAAATGCAATAAAATAAACATAATTAAATTTGTTGCCATGTATTATGGCTTCATTAGTAAGAGCAAACATTCCCATTAATGATGAAACACAACTTCGTTCAAGTGGCTGCCTCGGCTGGCTTCGCAGTAGCGCATTCTGCCACTTTAGTTTTCCAAGACCATGTCGATGGTTTCGGGCTGTAGCTCACGGATTGCTTGGATGATATTGGCCTTAAGTGCTTGAATCGTTTCTGGATTGTTGGCATCGCATCGGTCCTTCACGGTTCCCCCCAAAAAAAGTTCAAAAGGGTCAAATCGCAGCTCCGAGGCGGCCAATTGACATCGCCAAGATGGCTGGTAACACGATTTGGGAATTTGGTGCGTAAAAGATCGATTGTGGCATGGGCTGTGTGGCATGGCGCGCCATCCTGCATGAACCAGAGGTTGTCCAAATCCATATCTTCAATTTCAGTAAAAAAAACCATGGCTCTGTTGACCAAAACGTTGTTCCCAGCCTCATTTTCGAAGAAAAATTGTCCAATGATGCCACCACTCTACAATCCGCTTCAAACTGTCCCTTTCTGTGGATGCATTGGCTTCTCAACAATAACGTGTGGGTTTTCCGAGCCCTAGATGCGGCAATTTTATTTGTTAACGTAGCCTCCGAGATAAAAATGCGCCTCGTCAGAAAATATGATTTTTTCGCCCAAAATCATTGTCCAATTCAAGCTGCTCTAAAACCGAAACTGCGAAACGATAACGAAGCGGATGTTCGTGCGTGAGTCAATTGGACCTTGTAAGCGAATAATCCGAGATCTTTGTGCAGAATTCTCCTCAGGCTAGCACGTGAAATGTGGAGCTGTTGAGATCGACGGCGAGTTGATGTTCGCGGAGTGAGTCTCACACTCGGCTCTCGTCTACAGCGGCCACATTCTCGTCTGTGCGCACCGTACGACGACGGGTACCATGAGTGTTGTCCACTAGACATGCCAGTCTTATTTCTCATTTCGGCCAAAACTTCTTTTAAAAAAAACGCACTGTTTAGGCTACACAGCACTCATTTTGGAAATATGTTTTTAATATTTCCCAACGTTGTTCAAGTGTAAAGCGACTCATTTCGTTCCGCGGAGGCACAGTATAGATGAGACCAGTATGTAATCTTTCATATAAAGGCACACTATCAAGTACGACCCGCGGTTCTACGGGACAAAGTCATATGTTTTCCTTCATTTATCATATGTTTGCTGCAATTTAAGACAAAATGGCAGCTATCTACTGATCGAGGCACTGCCAGAACTCGTATATGCACGTTTCATGCTAATCGTGAAAAACGCCCTTAGAAACTTCCGTTCATTGAATTACAATGGTTTCAATATCTTCGCTGACACAAATTTCATTTGCTTTTGACAAATTGATTTCGAGAAAAAGCCAAATGACTGAAAAAATGTCTCATGTGTTGAAGTGAAAGATGAAGTCCGCGAAAGTGCTTTATCCTCTGCAAATCTGGCAGTGTTTGGCATTCGTCAATTTTTGCAAGTACATGGCGCGATTTCTTGGAAGGAAATTTCGTGTTTGAAGGCTTCGATTACATACAGGGTCTTACCTATACTGTGCGCGGAGGTATGATACTTATTTTCTGTCAAGATTTTGAGCGGGAAACAGCTTTCAGTGTCAAAATAACCTATGGTTTAAAAAGAAACCACTAGATGGCCCACCCTGTATAGTCAAAATGTTAAACTTTATATGAAAAAGAATAAAATTTCAAAGTCTCATAAACGTTCCCCCTAAAAAAGTCACGCCTTATGCATACACTCAATATTCGGATGCTTTTTTGTTTGTCGTTTCTAAAAAACAAAGCATTCGAAATGTTAACCGAACTATTCCTTGTGCTTTTCAGATATTTTTCGGCACAGTACAATCTCGTATTTATTTAAGTGCAGACTTTTTAGGAATTAATTGCCACACGGGCATGTCTTGCTTAATAAGGAAAAGCATATTAGACGAATTAGGTGGAATCAGCACATTTGGCCGCTATTTGGCTGAAGATTTTTTTATTGCTAAAGCGCTAACAGATCGCGGCTGGAAAATGCGAATAAGCAGTCAACCAGCTCTACAAAACTCAGGCTATTGCGATATTGGTTCGTTCCAGGCACGATTAACACGTTGGGCGAAATTGCGTATGGCAATGTTGCCGACAACAATCCTGCTGGAACCCTTAACGGAATGTATGGTGGTTGGAGCGTTTGCATCCTGGTCCGTTTCAGTGTTATTCGGTTGGGATTCATTGGTATTTTACCTAATACATATTCTGATGTGGTTCCTATCCGATTGGATTCTTTTGTCAATAGTTCAAGTAAGTGTATGAAGGATAAATTTTTGATTGGTTGTCTCGCTCATAGAATTACTGCTGCTAATAATAAATCTGTTATACTTGCAGAACGGCTCGCTGCCATTTAACAAATTTGAGTTTGTGGTCGGTTGGCTTTTTCGTGAAATGAGTGGACCATATCTATTTTTGCATGCTTTGTGGAATCCAGCGATACGGTGGCGTACGCGAGTCTACAAGTTAGAGTGGGGCGGTATTGCATACGAATTGTCAGACACAATGAAAACAACAGCGACCACCTCAGTACCGTTGTCTGTACCAATGTGTAAGGAGAAGTCATAGCGAAAAATAAAATTCATCATTTAAGACATAAGTACAGCTATAGGACGTGTGTATTTGATTACCTAGTTTTATAAGCAACCATTTGTAGCAAGAACAAAGCAAAAATCGTTTAAGTTTACATTTCACAATAGTAGTAAATAGTGAACAAACCAACCAATTTACTATAAACCGATGTAGAAATAAATAAGGAGGCTTCTTGCTTCTGTTCGAATTATATGTCGTGAGATTATAATTTTTTTGATATCATTCCTATCACCTGATAGATTAATAGAAATAATAATATCTGCGATATGTTTCCTTTTACGGCCTATTTGAAACCGGACATGCTTCAAAGACCGTCTATTGAACCAGTTTTTCCCCTCGATATTTCAAATTAGATATCAGGTTGATTGCTTAGTTTTAAAACGCACGTATTTTAGGTTAAACATTATTTATTTAGTCATAACGGTAGCTAGTTCAAAGCATTCCTTATTGAACATTTTTAATTTAATTATTCACTATGGTAAAATTTTACCGAATTTCCATTTCATTTTTTCTGTTCTAGTTAAAAAAATATATTCAAAGAATGGTTCATTTAGATTTTGAAGCTTAAATATTTTGTTTGGTTGTTATAAGGAAACGAAAGCTTTATAGAATAAGAAGAAGAACAAGAAACGAGAGATGGTTTGCAAACTTCAATTCTCATTATTAAATTCAATGTAATAAGATAACATCAGCGAAACATTTGTAATATGATATGAAAATAATAATAATAAAAAACAAGTTCAAAGTGATCTTGATAAAAATTTGTTAATTTTTTCACAATATATATCCAGCGTAATAAACGTGTCAAGAGGTCTTTAACCGTGCCCAAAAGAGGACACATAAAGAAGTATCCTTAACTTTTTACAATTCCAGTTTTTAATTCTTTCAACTGTGGATATGCGATGATTAAGAAGCCATTGACGTGTCATTAGACAAAAAGTTATCAGAAATAGTTAAAAATGATTTTACCGTGCATCTTGTGGAGCTGTTTCAAGGCATCAGTGATTATCGAGAGTAAGTAATATTTATTTGTAACTTTTTCTTCGAAGTTTGCTTGGTTTCTTACATAAAATACATAAATATATTATATACTTAAAAATTATAATAACAGTAAATTTAAATCATAGTGAATTAGTTGAGTATTGAATTTAGATGGAGTGGTTTTACAACGTTGTTCCCATTTGGGGCCAGTGAGCACATTTAGAGGTAAATTATTCTTATGTTTATCGACAAGTAATTTTTGAATAAAAAATGGCTAGACGAACAGCAGCCACAACGAGTAGAAGAAGCAGTTGATGCTTGAAGAAGACGATGTTACAGAGGTAAATTTAGAAGTGTTCCCCCTAGTGTGACGAAGACGAAGATGATGCGGACAATATACAAAGCAGTGCTATTCCAAATTTTGACTATAGTTTCGACAAAGTCAACCAAATTTTATTCGTCCATTGGCTGGACAATAGTGTCTGCACTATGGGGTCAAATTATGATAGCGTACTGCCTCTGGTGAAAGTGTAGAGACGGAGCGCAGTGTAGAAGAAAAAATGGACGTAGGTAACTCGCCTGGTTTTCACTAGCGAAGAAAACAAGTCGTAGCTGGGCTGTCCATCGAGAAATGCGAATGAAAAATGAATACGTGTACCCAACTCCTTGGAGAAGTTGGGTAGATCGCCTTCTCGTATTGCATCCCGCATAATGCTAAATAATTGCAAATTGATTCACTTCCATTCCACAAATACTAGTTACACACTTATACTGCCTATTAAAAGCATATCTATGATAATAATCTTCAAATTGTTCGAAATTCGCTGCCATGTGACGAATCAACAACTAAATTTGAACCTAGTTCAATTGCTTTGCCCACAGATGGCACTTGCAACAGCAAGTTTTTTCCTTGATTAAACTTCTAATGACATAGCTTTTGCTTACTTGTCGCGAAATCATTATCATCCAGATTGAGATGATAATGAGCTGCGAGCTCAATATTGGCTGTAGTGTGTTAGTAGTAGTATTCAATTCTTCAATCAATTGCCTTATACCGTTTAAGCATTTACGAGGAAAAACTTATCGATATCATTTATTGTGTATGCATAGACAACTTGAGAGCTTGAACGCTTGAAATTTCCGAGCCAGTTTCGTGTAGTCGAGCACGTATATGGTTGGTTATATTTTTGTGTATGTATTTGTGCGTGCGTCTATAGGTGTGCATTTGTCACAAGTGGCAATTCATGTTTTTAAAGATATAAACTAATGAATTTGTTTCATATATATTTCTCCACTTCACTGCCTATCTATCTTCTGTCTGCAGCAACATAGAAATCAAAAACAATTTGTCTACCACTACACATACACAAGTCGATCTTTCAATTTGAATATACATGAGCCTATACTGTCAGCTGTCGTAGGTTTCAATTTGGTGAAGATGCTGGTTGTAGTTTGGCAGGAAAACATGTCTGCGTTTTCATCAGTTATATGGAGCAGGTATTATAAACAAAAAGATGTATTTTTCCTGGAAACCCTGTGTATACAGGAGTAATACACAATTCACTTCAATACTCAGTTTTTTGTTAATTTGTTTTTAAATGCATTTTTCTCGAAACACATTTTTTCGGCTTTTGTGCATTGTATCACAGCAGTTTTCAAAAACCAAAAATTTTCTGAATCCTTATTAAATTTTCGTATAACTAAACCTTAATATAATTAATTTAATTCGATTTCAAGTTTTTTATGACAAAAGCACGAAAAAACAGAAAATTTCCAATTTTTTTTTCAAACGCGTCGCACATTTTCAATTTTCAAAATTTTCACTCAAATCCTGGTTCATTGAGGAGTCATTTATATAGATAATATGATAAATTTGCTTGGATTGCTTTCACATTAAAATTGTAGGTTTCAACATGCACGGCAATGAGACACTCGGAAAACGGACCTTAATGACGAACAGCTTCTATTGTTGCGAATTTTGATAATAATCACTTGAAAAAATTATGAGATGTAATTCAAAATATGAATTAAATAGCCGTTTCATTTCCATTAGTTCTAATCATGTTTTTCCCTTCAAAAAAATTACGAAAAAAGCGTAAAAATCCTGATGTGATTTAGCCCCTTAAACGGAGCTAGGAATTTGCTTGAAAAATGCCGCAAGTTCTCATGCATACACGTCAATTTAAAAACTATTTAGTTCTTTAATTTGCCGCAAGAGCTGAAACTCGTTCATAAATTTGTGACTGGCAATGCTTTAGTTTCCTGTTTGCACGGAGTAGAATGATTTTCTACTTGGCTTGTCGCCCATTCGTCAGTCGGCTTTGGTTATCGATCCGGTCAGTGGCGAAGAAGTTTGTGGCAGGACTAACGGGAGGCAGTAGAGCATTTTAGGATATTCTAAAGCGCGACGAAAGTAACCGGGCGAGAGCTTAGTTTTGATAGACGGAACACTATTTTCTATCCGTTGCCCAACAATTAATGTCATTCGGGCGGAACGCACAATTGGGATTTCCATATTCGACGTGGTAACTTTAGTGTGTGTGTATAAAAGGGTTTAATTGGGACAGGTTGAAATCGTGTGATACAGACGAGCAGCGTACGGCAAATATTGAATTGACATCGAACCAGGCCGTACATCAGAAATGTATACGAACACGTTTAATACTTTGTAAGTACATTCGATTGTAATTTAGCTGGCCTGCTGCGATCTAATGTGAAGGTGAGAAACTTGGTCGCCATCTTGTTTTCTATGTAGGCGCTGCGACCATGTACTTCGTGGAACAGCAGCTATCGAAACTACGATCGTCGGCAATGTTATTAAATGGGCGCACGACGCAGTCTGTTGAGCAGCGATTGTCGAATGCTGAAAATTAATTCGTGTGCGTGCGAATAACAGGACTTGGCCAAAATTCGAGGAGTTTGTTGTGGAAATGCAGTGTCTGCTTATCGATCGCAGCAATGGCCGCTCTTGAAAATTTTACTCGGCCCCGGATTCGATGCAAGTGAATCTTCTTGTATTGTTTGTTGGCTGCAACTGCTTCGTGCCCAGTGTGTCAAGCCGTTCTTAAGCAATCGCCCAGATCCAGCGCAACACTGTCCCTGCCATGTCTTACGATTGCCTGTCTTGCTTGAAAGGTAACAACAAGCGCCACTGCATTCGGAGCTGGCTGTGTGGTTCCACATTAAATGGTGCTGAAATGTTCCTCCCTCAAAAACAATCACCTGCGCAACGGTGCAAGCCATCCGTTTTGCAGACAACTGAGAAATTTTCCAAGTCGGCTCGCATCCAAATGATGTCAATCGCTTCCAAATCAAACAAGGAAAAGTTTCGAACATTTTCGCGTTATCTAAACGCATTTGATTTCCGCATCGGATTGACAGATGAGCGCAGCCAAAGGGTCTTCTTGATGATATGCAGCATTTGCCACTCTATCGAAAAATCCAAGCGTTCGAGTTTATGTAATATGCATGCAATCTCCCAAGTGGCGTTGATATGAGGCCACGGTAGGTGTCATTCTAATGCAAGACTTCTGTACCACTCGTAACTTCATGCAGGCAATGCGAAACAAGGATGCAAGCAACAGTAATATCAGCAGTTTTTCTTCTTCAAAGACGGTGTTTGTATTGGCCACTTTCGGGCAGCTGACACGGCCTGCAATCTTTGATAGCACTTGATCGTTCGTTGTCTTATGTTTCTTGTGCTGAAATCCTTTCAAGGGATAACTAATAAAGTGGGTGAGGGGCCCGGGGGTGGCGGTAGGAGTGGACCCCTATTCATATTACATTTATGGTAATGACATTCATCAACTTTTTTATTTATTTTGGTTATTTTGCTTAATTTATTTTTATTTTGTTTGATTTTTTATTTGTTTTTTATTTCGTACAAAAATGTTTTAATGTATTTTTTCAATTTTTCCGACTTCCGAACAAGTCTAAAAATCATTTCTCAGATTTCATATGATCTCTGGAAATAGGAAAAATAACCATTTTTTTCAACGTTGAGAGGTGGAAATCTTCAAAAGATACTGATCAACTCCTGCCTCTCGGCATGCGGGATTTCTACCGACTTAAACCACCTCCGTTTCCTTCAATCACTCTCTCCATCAAAATTTAGTAATTCTCCGTATTTAAAATTTTAGGACATAGTACCAAATTTGCAAGATTTACTGTCCTTTTAGTTAGATTAATAGTTCAGAGAATATATTTATGAATTATTTCCTGTTGATTACATGTTTGGCTTTGAGTTTAGTGGAGCTGATTGTACTTGTAGCTTTACTTCGAAAGTTGGTCCTAAAGGATATACTGTCATGGACATTAACCCGGCGAGCATGAGGTGAAAAAAAGTTACATCAAGAATGTGGTCGGGTATATCATACCCGAATTTTAATATAGTGAAATCTCCCTTACCGGACACCTCCCATAACCGGACACCTCCCATAACCGGACACCTCCCATAACCGGACACCTTCAATATCCCGACACGGACAAACATTTTATCACTATTTGTTGGGTTTCACCTCTCATACCCGGACACCAATAAAAAATATCTATTGAAAATAGCATTCTTGGAAGTTTCATGTGTTATTTTATATTGATTAACACAGTGTTTTATGTACAGTACATCAGTGGATTGTATATAATCGCACCGCTGGAATTTTCAGCCATATTTTATTTTTGTTTAACATGCCACCCTCGAAGAAAAGTTTGAGCCTAAAAGAAAATTAGATTTAATTCACGCCCATAAGAAAAAAGTGTATTCTGTCCGCAAATTAGCGGAAATTTTCAAAATTGGCAAAACCCAAGCAGCCCATGTTCTAAAAAATAAAGAACATTTTCTTGAGATATGGACGTCGAATACAGTGTATGCATCGTCGAAGAAAAGTTTCACGTCAGAGGACAGAGGCAAATTAGACCAATTTAAAAGGAGACACAAACCTGTCCTGAAAACAATTTCCGGAGAATCTGCGAATGACAAAGCAGAGGTTGTGCAGGAGTTCATTAGAAAATTGCCCGACATATTAAAAAACACTCCAGATTGCGTGCACATTGCAGACGAAACTGGTTTATTCTTTAAAGCGCTGCCTAAAAAAACATTTTTGTTTAATAATGAAAAATGTGTAGGTGAAAAACTGGCTGAAGAAAGACTGAAGATTTTGCTTTGTGCCAATATGGCAGGCGAAAAAGAGAAGCAAAACCACGGGCTTTCAACAATTTAGACTTGCGTCAGTTGCCAGTTAGATGGCGTTTCAATAAGAAATCGTGGATGACAATGAATTTAGTGTACGACTGGCTGATATCCTTTAACGAACGAATGCAACGCCTTAATAAGAATGTGTTGCTTTTTTGGACAATGCTGGGTCTCATCTAAAACCAAACACAACCTGTACCTGTCAGCCGTTGGAACAAGGCAGTATAAGGACTTTTAAGTTCAATTATCGATGCATGCTCCTAAAACACATGCTTGTCAACATTGATGCGTGCGATTCGTCGGCGGAATTTTCCAAGAAAATCAGTGTTTTGGTGGCAGTTTATTTATTTAAAAAATTTATTCCCGCATCTGTTAAAAACTGCTTCCGTAAAGTGGGTTTTGCAGAGTAAAATTGTGTCGAGCTAGATGATGCCGAGGATGACATTCCGTTAGTAATACAGATGAATATGCTGACTGCTATGCGTAGAGCTGACGCAACTTACGTCGAAGTCGATGACTTTGTTCATATTGACGAGAACATCTAAGTCGAGGGCGATCAAGATGACGCTGTCACTTTGGAGTCGGAAGTCGAAGCAAACGATAGTGGCTCTAAGGCAAAAGATTTGACGACAAAATTCGAAATTAGGAACTACACCGAAGTCTTTTCTTGTCTGCAGGAAATAAAACTATTTGCCTGTAAGAAAAATGACGGAAAAACCGTGGATACAATTAGTGAGCTGCAATTACATATTTCGCATCAATCCTCAATTAATAAAAAACAGACTTACAGATTTTTTCCCTTAAAAATAACAATATGTATTATAATTTTGTTTTCTTTCTACTTTACGCGAGAAATAGAACCTAATGCTTATGTTTATAAAGAACTTTTTTTTTATTTTCGCTGCCCTCTAACAACCGTACACCTCCCTTGACCGGACACAATAATCTGATCCCACGGCTGACCGGTTATGGGAGATTTCACTGTATACCATTATAGTAGTTCCCATTATATTTTTTAAAATTTTATTGATTGTACATCGATTACATAGTGAAATTAAATGAAGGAAATTTTTAATTATGAAATGATTGTTATTCATTAATATTTTTCTTTTACAATGTAATTTATTGGCACAAAATTTTAAATCTTTAGAAAAATCAACAATATGATTAGACACTACTGTCGAGATCTGTACAATTGTTGCATACAAATTTGGCGTGCTCCATACAAATGGGTTTGGCACATGTATTGCAGGAATGTTTAGTTTTTCTATCCTTCTTATTCGGGCAGTCCTGGCATCTGACATATCGTCCGGGCACATTCTCAGGTCTAACTGAAGGCTCACCAAGCTGGTTCACGATTCTTTGGCGAATACAAATTGGAATATTTTTTTTTAACATTTTCTTGATTTGAGATGTTCGTAAATCATTGATAGGCCTAAATTACGAATGAATTGTGTTCTCTTAGTATTTTCTTTTTTATTTGCTCGATATATTACGCAAGCATTGACAGATGCCATGTTCAAGACACCATAAAACAACGTCACAGGCCATCGTTTACTATTTCGTGAAACGTTATAACTGGCACTCAACTCATCAACCGCATCAACCCCAGCTTTGGTAGAGTTATAAAACGTAATTATTTCTGGTTTACGTTTCTCTCCTGTCGATTCATCGATTGAATTATCATGGTGCATTGTGGACATAACAGTAACCACTTTGTTTTTGGCGCATACGAAAGAAGTGTAATATCCTTTTGAAATCCGAAAAGTGTAGTTCTAGTGAATGAATTGAGTATCTGTCTCTTGTTTTTTCGAACAGTTCCAACCGACGTAAGACGATGCTCATTTAGCAGATGCAGCATCAAACCATATCCGGTGAACCAATTATTAAACGTTATATTGCGGTGCGTACATGAAACTGGTTGGATTAGCCTCTCCACAACTTCAAATGGCTTATTACTGACTGCATATGGTCCCGGTGGTTGTTTGCCAGAGTAAACTTCTAAATTCAAAACATAGAAGCTTTTAGCATCTACTAGAGCTAAGATTATTAACTTCCCAGTATATGGGAAGTTCTTGTAATCGCCTCGAAAATCGAAATTGAAATTTTCAACATTTCTTTACTTTTTGAGGTCTATAGAGTATATATAAAGTGTTTTTAGAAAATGAGATGTGTGTGTGTGTACGTACGTACGTCTGTGCGTTCGTGGACACTTTTTTCTACGAGCATAACTCACGTAAACAAAGTCCGATCGACTTCGTTGAGGTGTCAATCGAAGCGTCTTTGCAATCTTAAGAGCTGATTAGTTTTTTGGACACTTCGGTCGGGGGGGGGGGGTTGTTGTTATGCCCGTTTGAAGGTCATTTGTGTCATGCGTTATATCTCGCGAACCAAACGTACGATTTCCTTGAACAAGGTGTCAATCGACGCGTATTAACATTTATGTAATTCTAATTCTTGGAGCCGTTTTTTAATTTTTTAAAAAAAAGTGCAAAAATTGTTGTTTTTTCAAAAACAATAGATTTTTAACCTTATTGTCAAGTCCAAGTAATCAATGTTTATATAATTTATAAACTCCGAACAGTTTTTATAAAAATACCATCAAAATTTTTTCTCATGATTACAAAAAAAATCAAATAAAAAATCAAAAATCATTAAGTCATCATGATCTTCAAGGTCATTTCTTCCATTCACTATATCTCACGAACCAGATATAATATTTGCATCATTAAGGGGTCAATCGACGTGTATTAACATCTTTTTGATTATTTTAACATTATAAAAATCCGTTTCAGCGTTTTTTTTTTAATTTAATAGAAGAAAATGCGAAAAATTATAGTTTTTTTCATAAAAAATATTTTTTAACCTGATTTGCACAGCACAGCGATACCAGTTTATAAAATTTATACATTCTTATCAGTTTTTGAAGAGACACCGGCAAAATTTTCGTCCATGATTATGAAAAAAACTAAATAAAAAATAAAAAAAATCATTCAAAGTGACTATGTAAAGAGGGTTCATACGAATGCTATTACTTTATATCTTTTATTCTAAAAAACATTGTTGTAAATTCAATCAAAGTTTTAAAATATTTGCATAATTTGAGCAGATTTTTAATAGTTTTTATAGTCTTTTAATTAAAAAAACTGCTTAAGACCAAAAAGGCCAAATCTGTCCTCATCGACCAAAAACTTTACGTAATCAATGAACCCTCCCGTAGACGATATGATTCATATTAACTCATTCCTGTTACTGCTATGAATACCTCTCATTGTTGTAACGTTGTTGATGTTTATGTAGATATTACTGGGAAGTTGACCGTGTGGACCTCAAGGGTCGTACCTCGCGGCTTGTTTATGCCGTACTTAGCCGGCTTATTCGGGATGTAGACCCGAAAAAAGCAGCGACCTCTAAATGATAGTAACATCTCATCAATAGTTAGATACTCACTCGGAGAATACGCATTCTGACAGCATTGGACAAACTGGTCAAAAATGCTTCTGAAGGCTGCCATATTATCAGTGCGCTTGCGATTCTCTCTTGTTGATTTGTCATCAAACCGTATATTATTTTGAAGAAACTGGAATCTCTGCAGCGACATGGTGGTGCGGAATATGTCAACACCTGTTCCATCAGTTCGCCAGAGATCCTTTAGGCTCTGCCGATTAGACTTGGTAAGGCCAGCTAAGTACAGTAAGCCAATAAATGCTTTCAACTCGCTCATAGTAGTTTCTTGCATATAATAAGAAGCATTTGAATCGGTAGCAGTGCGTTTGATTTGCTGTCGGCGAATTTCCGAATTAGCGTGTACCATGATTTCATCAAGCATGGCTTGAGATATAAAAATATTTCAACATTCATACTCTGTAGCGGTATTCCTTGCTATGGCTTTCACATGAGCGTGCTCGGTTACAATATTTTCTGAACGAAGCCTCACATTTGGACGCGAGCAATTCATGGGCCACTTTGTACCATCTCTAGAACTAGAAAAGGGTCCGCCTTCATGCCTAGATGCTAAAATTCTTCTTCTCATAAGAGACAATGGTAAATTGTCTTCAAGTTCGCTGTTTGGTTCATTTGTGGTCACTTCTTCTCGTCTAGAATTTGATGAAACATCAACGGGATCATTACCATCTTGCTCCGTATCTGAACTCCCTTGATGCTCACTACAGTGATCAGTTTCCTGCTCCGATCTGGACTCACACGATAAATCAGATGTCACCTCCTCTAGCATGGCACGAATTCGTTTTTCTTGTATTTCATCCATTTTTTTTTAGGAAAAACTAAAAAACGAAACTAATTAACTAAAAAAATAAACACAACAAAGTAAAAGCTAAAAGAACCACTAAAACACAAAAAATAGTTAAAATTATATTACGGAAAAAAATGTACGTTAGAAATGTGGCAGGGTATAACGTACCCGAGATAAGTTTGTGCACGAATATCCGCGTCAGCGGTCTGCGCCACACTGCGATCACGCCACTATCTCCTCCCGCATACCCCGTACTTCAGCTACTCAGCGCGGAAGTGTTGCCCGACGAATATTTAGAAATATACACAACTTTTAAATTGTACCCGGGTATGTAATACCCTGCCTTATGCTCGCCGGGTTAAGATAGAGACACAACAAAATTGTTCAAAAAAACACAAAATCTTTTGAGATTAAAATAGTAATAGTTTATTTTACGGTTTAATAAATAATTCTACTTAAATGCTATACCAACAAATTAAACTTCTTCAGTTAGGTTTACTTGAAAAATTACAAAATGCATTGGACAATAGAATAGAGACTGAAAAATAATCAAATAATTCATATATTTGAGCATTTTATTAAAAATAAATAGAAAGTTCATCAATATTTAGTTGCGTGACCATTATTCCTAAGTACGTTCGCACATCTATTTGGCATTGAATCAATTAATTGGTGGCATCGCTCAATATGAATTTTAGACCATTCTCTTTGAATTATTTCCCATAACTCTGTTTAATTTTTTAACCGGTGTCTACCAACAGCCTTTTTCAGGTCCCCCCCATAGAACAACATTCAAACCGGGCGATCGCGATGGCCATTCCATTAGATAGATTTTTTGATCTTGAATGATTTTGTTTGCGTATTTGGATGTATGTTCAGGGTCATTGTCTTGTTGCAGGACCCATTTAAGAGGCATGTGCTCTTCTGCATAAGGCAGTATTGTATCCCTTAAAGTATTGACATACTGAATCTTATCCATATTGCCATCAATCAATCGAATCGGACCAATCCCGTACCAGGAAAATGATCCCCATAATTTAAAATTCCCTTCTCCATGCTTCACTGTTTTTTTATAAGGGTAATAACCCAAATTTGTAAATTTTAGTGTCCTTTTAGTTAGATTAATAGTTCAGACTATATGTTTATGAATTATTTCTTGTTGATTACGTGTTTGGCTTTGACTTTAGTGGAGCTGATTGTACTTGTAACTTACTTCGACTGTTGGTCCTGAAGGAGATATTTTTTTAGTGTCGTTTTAATGAAAGTTGGGTTCGTCATATTCTTAATTTTGTCCGGCAGTGTATTGTAAAAGTTAGCTGCTTTGTTGAAGGGGTCTTCTTTTAGCCGATCAGTTCTGGCAAATGCGACAGCTATATTATTCATGTTTCTCATTCTGTAAGTGTTTCCCCTCAATTCTATCTAATTTCACAGCGGTATACTCATTACGGTGTAAATTCTTATATATAAATTTAGCTCTTTCCATGAAAATCATGCCTTGCAAATTCAATTCTTAGTCTGTTTTAAAAACCTCGCTCGTTGGAGTTAGCATAGGGAGATTGTAAATGATCTTATACGCCTTGGTTACTAGTCTGGAGATGATCATGAGGTTACCTTTAGAAGTTTGGCTCCAATTCAAGATGCCGTAGGAAATTTTGGAAAGGAGATGCGCATACATAGTTTGGGAAGAAGTAGAAGCGACGTAAAAGACCAATGAAGACAGACAGTTTTTTCCTTAGATCATTTATGTGTGGAGTCCATGTTGGTTTCTCGTCTATTAGAAGTCCTAAATATTTTATTTGTTCTACTCTCTTAGGCCCAAATGATCTTTTAAACTGGTTTTCACTGATCCTTCCGATATTCCAACGATGCCAGTAAGGTCTCTGCCTGTTTTTGTCGATTCCCGAGCACCAATTCCTTGATTTTATTGACGTGTTGATCATCAGTTGATGTTGATGGCCGTCCTGGTCGTGGTTCGTCGACAACGCGTTCTCGACCCTCTTTGAACAATTTGTACGACTCAAAAACACTTGCTCGCGACATACAATTATCACCGAAGGCCTTTTGCAACATTCTGAACGTTTTAGCACCAGAAATTTGTAAAAATCGCCGAATGCACTTTTTGTACTTCAGAAAGACAGGCGTATACTAAACACTAATGATTATTCTGATGTGACATTTGGCACAGATGTCACTGACAGTCATACCAACCTAGAAAAAAAAATATTTCGACGAATGGGTTTCCGCGCGAAATTTAAATTAAAAAGTCATACTATTTTTTGCCCACAGTAGTACATCAGGAATGGCATCTGTTGTGCCTTTGCCCGCCTGGAATCCGTACTGGTTTCTATTCAAGGTTTCGTTTTGCAATAAGAATTCTTTGATTCGGGAATATGCAATTTTTTCAAGGATTTTACTTAAGAAATTCAAGAGTGAGATTGGTCTGTAATTGTTTGGGTCAGTTTCATCACCCCCTTTAAAAATCGGTATAAATGCAGAGGTTTTTAAGTATTCCGGGAATCCTCCCTGCCTAATACATTTATTTATTAATTTCACGAGAGTATCAGCAATATTATCTTTGATTAATTTGAGGTCATCAACGGAGAGACCATCAGGACCTGGTGCAGTATGGTTTCGTAGAGAATCAATAGTTTCAATTATTTCTTTTTTATTGGTGGTTCTTAAATGAAAAGAAGAGATTAGGGACGTGATTCGGGACGATGATGTCCGTATCTTAGGCAATTTCGTTACTAACTATTTTTGAGAAATGGTGATTAAGGCAGTTGGCGATTTCCTTCGGTTCACTGATCATCTTGTTCGAGAAAGATAGTTTTTCAATATTGTGTGTCTTACTTTTTTCGCCTTTCCTTAGAACACCGTCAACTAGATTCCAGAACTGGCTATGTTTTTTTGAGTTTTGCTCAAGCTTTTTTGTAATAATAGTGTTGCTTTGCTTCATTTATTATTTTATTACATTCGTTTTTTACTATTTTGTATTGTTTTTGTTTTGTAGGATTGTAATTATCCTTATTTAGGATTGTAATTATCCTTTTATATGCTTTTTGTTTTTTCTTTGAGGCAGCAATAACTTTTTTCAGTAATCCACGTTACATTCCTTGTCCTGATGGATTAAGTAAACGTGGCAGAATCTTAAGCTTCCTGTATTATCCCGGCCAATTCCTGGAAACTTTCTGGGGTTTTCTTTTTAAGTAGCTGGTTAGTTGTCTCAATGAATTTATCTTTTCTGAGGTAAGTTATATAGTTCACACTTGGTTTTACTTTGGTCATTGTATGTGCTTTAATTGTTAAACAATGTAAATATGAATAGAAAAAAGAATACGGTATTAAAGACCCAACAATTTTAGTGAGGGAACCACTCCACAACTTTTCATGGGGTCGTGACCACCGCGAATCCCTTCTACTCCCACCCCATTCAGCGGTGTATACCAAAAATTTAATGGACAAAAGTCTGCGCAGTTAGTGCTGGCTGACTTATGCACACAAAAAATATCAACTAAACGTATCGGAATTTTTCAAATTATTTCCTGGCTGAATACTTGGTTGGACCCCCTTTAGCATCAATTAATGCTTGCAGTCTTCGAGGCATAGAGGCGACTAAATTATCAGTTTATTGTGGTAAAACCAATTTCATAAATATGCAAAAACTTTCTTTGATGTGGAAAGTTCCTCAAATCAGCACTATTCAAGAACAAGCCGTGAGGTGTGCTCCTTGAGGTCCACACGAACAACCTTCCAGTTATATCTGCATTGCTGTTAAAAACTTAATAATAATTTAAAATTAAAATGACACGGTAAGCGGAATGAGTCTGTGTGTCTGTATGTGAATATATTTTGCAATTATAAAAAATGGAAAAGTGTTAATTTACGTGATCTCCGCCGGGCCACGGTATGATTTTGAATTTTTCGTTTCTTTTTCTTTCAACCACGATAAGCTGGTCGGCTAGTTGCCATTCTTCACGGGATGCATCATCTCGATGACTTCAAGTCGTATGGCGCTCGAAATGGTGAGGCCTTCGACTGGTGATCATCAGGCTTAGGCATGCTCGTGAGAAATTTTCAATTTAATGTCCAAGGTACCGAAAATCGGCTATTTGGAAATGTCTCGTAAACGATAATCGATATTGCTAGAAACATATGCTACGAATTTGTGCGTGAAAGAGGTAACCGTTGCAACCGATAAAGATACGCGTCTCCTCTTCTCTGTTAGGTTTTCTTCAACAATATTCAATTTTTCGTCGATATTGCTGACTTGGTTGAAAACTGATTGCACTCACCGGCCAGCTGAAATCTCAGTAAGCATTCGGGAATTTGTTGAATCAAGAAAACAAATTTTTCGCGTGGTTTATCGAATTCTTACTGTAGAAGTTACTCGTCTGATTCGCAGGAGAAAAACAGATCTAGCTAGTCAAAATTTCATTTCCAACTGCTGGTGACGATGCCGGGCCCCGGTACTAACCCAAGCTGCCCCTCCCCCGCTCTCATCGGGACTTGGTGTATTTGTTTCGATAAATTTTCTGAAGATGAATATCCTGATCTGAACTTTATGCTTGTTAAATGAATACCTCTTGCATGGTAATATGAAAGAAAGCGAAGGTACAGAACGTATTATCCGTGTTACAGCGAAGACGATAGAATGCACATGAACTTTTCGGTCTGATTGAGTGAGTTCTGTTAGAGGTGTACTAGTCTCCAAGTGAAAAACAACAACAAATACAAGTATTTAAAGGATTTGGTCCACCAGGTCTTCAATAAAAATTGATAATAAATAAACAAAATACCATATCTCTCATGCGAAACAAACGAAAATTAAACGTTGTCTACTGTTTTGTTATTGCAGTGTGGGAGCGAGATTCGAACCACCTAATCAATACAATCGCAATGTGGGTGGCAGCGGTGGAAATGGTGTAGGCGATGGCTCGCATTTGGTGAATGGTGGAGCAAGCGCTGGAAACGGAATGTTTCCATCATCTTTGGGCTTTCCTAATGGGGGCGGAAACGGTAGCTATGCTGGTGGTGATTTTGTCAGGAATTCGGGCGGTCGTGGTGGTTATGGTAATGCTATCGCAAATGGACTAAAAGGTCCAATGATGCGAAATATGGGGGGCCGTCCTGCCGGTTTCTATAACGGCCAGAAAATGCCAAATATTGGCAATGGTGGCTATAATACTGGATATATGCCAAGAAAACCAGGTGTAGGGTTTCCCATGAATGGAAAACCGAAAATATATTACCAAAATGGATCAATGCCACACATGAACGGCATGAGCCCACCAAATGGCATGTATGGCTCAAATATGGGTGGGTCACATTCGCCCAGCAACAAGGATTATCTGACCAAGGAAGACCGTGCGAAGCTGCAGAGTGATAAAGCAAAAAACCCCGGAAAGGCTTTGGTGAAACCAATTTGGGACGAGCTACAGCCGTTCAAGAAAAACTTCTATGCACCTACACCAAACGTTTTAACTTTGACTGAACAGGACATTGTCGAATTGCGTAATAGTTTGAAGATCACGGTTATCGGAAACGCTGTTCCCAATCCAAGCTCGTGTTTCGAAGAAATCTGTTTTCCTGAATATGTGGTGAAGGAAATGAAAAAACAAGGATTCCTCAAGCCCACCGCCATTCAGTCGCAAGGTTGGCCTATTGCTCTATCTGGCCGTGATTTAGTTGGCATTGCACAAACTGGATCGGGAAAGACGCTGGCTTACATGCTGCCCGCCATGGTTCACATTGCAAATCAAAAGCGGATTTCCCGTGGAGATGGTCCTATTGTTCTCGTTCTAGCACCTACGCGTGAGCTGGCTCAACAAATCCAAACAGTTACGCGAGATTTTGGTGTCCAGTCCCAGCCACAAATACGCCATACCTGCATTTTCGGCGGGTCACCCAAGCCGCCACAAGCCCGAGACTTAGAGCGAGGCGTTGAAGTAGTAATTGCAACACCTGGCCGATTAATTGATTTCCTGGAGAAAGGCATTACAAATTTGATGCGTTGCACCTACTTAGTCCTTGATGAGGCCGACCGCATGTTAGACATGGGATTCGAGCCTCAAATACGGAAGATTATCGAGCAAATACGACCGGATCGTCAAGTTTTAATGTGGAGCGCCACATGGCCGAAAGAAGTTCAAACCCTTGCCGAGGACTTCCTCACAGATTACATAAAAATTAATATCGGTTCTCTAAATTTAGCAGCTAATCATAATATCCGACAAATAATTGATATTTGCACCGAAGAGGAAAAAGAAACGAAAATTGTAAACCTGCTGCAAGATCTTGCCTCCGATCGCAACAATAAAATAATTATTTTTGTCGAAACTAAGAAGAAAGTGGAGGACATTTTGCAATGCATTAGGCGTGAAGGACATACAGCCACTTCAATTCACGGCGATAAATCACAAGCGGAGCGAGACTACGTTTTACAAGATTTCAGAACGGGTAAATCTTCGATTTTGGTCGCAACAGATGTCGCTGCACGTGGCCTGGACGTAGAGGATGTTAAATATGTCATAAACTATGACTATCCCAACTCGTCGGAAGATTATATTCATCGAATCGGTAAGAAAATTCAATTGATTCGTTTGTTTGTCGATTACTAATTTATTTGGGTTAAACAGGAAGAACCGGCCGTTGTCAGCAGTTGGGTACATCATATACGTTCTTTACACACAGCAATGCAAGGCAAGCTCGCGAATTGATAGCAGTACTTGAAGAGGCTGGTCAAACTCCCCCTGCAAATCTCGTAGACTTGGCGCGAATGGTCTCAGGAGGGAAGGGAACTCGAAATGGCATGAATATGGGACCGAAGCGATGGCTCGCTCGTCCTATGAACAGTATGCAATGTCCGCAACAATTGAATCGCCAACAACAGCAAATGGAGCCTCCAAAAGCTATCATGAATGGAGATGGCTTGAAGAAAATCTACCCCAAAAAGCCATGGGTTGGCAACAAGGATCAGCCGACGGGAGGAATGATGTGCGCAGGCATTGCTAACACGCGAACTTGGAAGAGTCAGCAGGGAAATGGAAATGTGTGGCATAATAGCAACAGCAATGGGGAAGTGTTGGACGATATTAATGGTGAGAAGCATCGTACTCACTATGGGCAAGGGCGTCGCGACGTTAATATCATGGGCGGGATGTCGTCAGGAAACGGACTGATGGGACATCGTTACATGAACTACAACGGAATGTATCAGCAAAGCAATGGCTATATGGCTGCCGTCCCACCACAACACTTCCGAAACAACAACGCCGGCGCTTACATGCGTCCGGGTCCTGCTGGATTTTATAACGGTTACAACATGCAAGCACGTTTTGGTGGACCTAGTGGCGCTAATGTCCCCGGCGGATACAAGAAACGTACCAATGATTACCAAAACAACTACTACAATGCTGGAAAGGAGCGTGGAGATAGCAATGAGAAAAATGGTGTCATGCGAAATAACCAAAGACTTCCCGGAGGTAATACAGATCAGCCGCAAACCGTTCAGCAGGCCAATTCAGGTGACGAAATATCGCAGAACATAACACCCGTTCCATCAGGAGCAATTTACTGTGAGGAAATCTACGGGAACAATAGCGCGGCCAATGGCAATGTTCAGGCAAACAATGGCAATCACACTACTTCCCCACAGCCCCAAATAGAAGGTTACGCCACGCCGACTGCAGTATATCAACAGCAAACAGTAGCACAACCAAGCAACGGTGCACCCGCTGTTGTTGCCACTCCTCCCATACAAGCTACAGCTTATATGATTGACACTAGCGGTGTCCAAAACATCATGGGTAAGTCTTTTAAAGGAGCGTTTTAAATTTGTTAGAAGATATGCTTATATTATGAATTGTATTGAAGTTATTGATATATGTTTTTGAATGGGGTGCGAGTTGAAGTTGTCTTGAAGTCAAATTTCGTTGCTAAACTTGCTGTAAAACTATTTAAGAGCTGCAAAATGATGGTAGATCACGTTGGGGTAAGTGATGTATTTTTGGAGAGCGTAGTTTTTAGTAGAACCCCGCACCGTTTACCACCTTGATCAAAAAGTTCCCGGAATTTATTCAGAAAATTAAAAATACAATATTATTCTTCAAGATCCATATTGTCTCCTTCAAAATACTCCACATCGACTGCAATGCACTTATGCCAACGCTTGATCCAGTCCTCGAAACACTTTTTATATTCGTTTGCCGGTATGGCCAACACAGCCATCCGCGATTTTTCCACGACCTCATCTCGGGTGCTGTAGCGCCTTCCGCGGAGTATGGTTTCTTGAGTCGACCGAACAGGAAAAAGTCACAGGGGGGCAAATCAGGCGAATTCGGTGGTTGATGGATGGTATTTGTTGCGTTTTTAGCCAAATGTTCGCGGATAATGATGGCATTGTGCGACGGCGCGTTATCGTGGTGCATTTTTAATGTTGAAAAAATTCGCCAAAACGTATAAAAGCAGATTTACTCAATACAGCGTAACTTCTACAAATATCAAGCTATCAAGCGGAAATTTTGACAGAATGTCAATAACAGATGTACCTACAATCAATTTTTTTTTAAAGACAAATCGAGTGTCTGAAAGCGCCGCACGGTGGTGATTCCGGGAACTTTTTGATCAAGTTGGTATATTAGAATTTCAAGGAAGCTCGTTTAACAACGGAAGTAATACCAATTTCAAATGCATTTGCTTCAACGCCTAGTAGCATACCTGATCCTTAATTCAGCTCTAGTCTGACTTCCTTGAATTTCGCCGCAATCGAATGTATTTTTGTCATTCAAACCAGCTCTAGTCATGGCATCTTGTATAGCTACCGCCTTCGAATTCTTTCTTCTGAAGTTCTTTTAATTCCTTTTTATCGGCGCTATCAGATTTAATTCATCTTCATTTCCTGATGTGGAAGTCTGCAATCGGGTCTTTGCAGTATTTTTGCGTAAACGGAAAGTCAAACTACGCTCAGTAAAAATGCAGTTCTCACGTTCCCATAAGACAAGTGCCACTCAAAAGTGTCCTGAATAATATCTGGCTTACGTTGTTGGCCACTTTTTCAGTGACAGCACGTTATCTAAATTTGATTCGTCCCACGCTCTCGCCGTTGTGAATAATCTTGTGTAGTCGCTCGTTTTTCATTCGTTTGTCATTATCTCATTGTAGCGAACTTGAGACATTTATCTCCAATTAAAAAAGTTATAAAAAATATGTGTGGAAATATTTTTTATTCATTCAAAGTCAGGGTTGTGTGAAAATGAACAAAAAATCAGAACTCGTTTACTTTGGCTTGATGTAACCAGCTTTTGATTTGATTATGGCCTTAAGACAAACTACAAAAACGCATCGCACGCTGCACGAATGTGATTTTGCGATATTTTGGCCCATTCACGTTCAATCGCTTTCTTCAGCTTGTCCAAACCATAGTCAATGTATGATATAGTCGTTAAATTTAGAGTAAAAGTGGACTATCAATTCTCAACGGCGCGGTCGTTTCGAAGAATGGCGCAGCTTTTAGCGAGCATGTACTGTAATCTTCTTAACACGTATATTTCTTATAGTTGTTTCGCTGTGATCTCTCTTAAATTTTTCTTGATGCTCCCTTAAGTTTAGCTTTAATGGTTTGTTTTCCGAAAGTCCATCGGATTCGCGTCTGTGGAATTCGAAAGCCATTGTGTGGACGAAGTGTGAAGTGTGGGATATTGTTTTCCAGCCATTCTTGGTTCACGCGATCTTTATGAGACGGTGTCGAGTCTTGTTGAAACGTCCACGTCGTACGACCGAAATGTTTATCTGGCCACGACTTCAGAGCACCTTCTAAAATATTTTTCCGCCTGGCTCTAGATAAACGATTAGAGAGCGTCAAGTCTAAGTTACTGCTGCCCAAACCAATATTTGTGGTGGAAAATTATTTCTGGTGGCCAGTCGCGGTTTTAAATTCTCGTATAAGCGTTCGGTCAAGTAAACACGATCATTTTGAGAGTTCACGAATTGTTCAATTTGGAAATTTTTCTCATCAGAAAACACAACGTTTGGGAATCGACCACTCTCGTGCAAGTGAATCAGCTGTTTGGCTCTTTGTAACCTAACCTCTTTTTGTTTTGGTGTAAAGATCGTGTGCCTTTTGCAACTAACAACGTTTGAGATTGAGTTCATTTATCAATATGCGTCGCATGCTTGCTTGCGATATTTTCAGTTCCTTGGCTATTTGATTGCCACTACGTCGAGGATTTCGGCGAATTCTCTCTTTCATTTTACGAATCATTTCTGGTGCTGTTTTCTTTCGGACCACCATCATAGCGTTTATCAATGCTGCCGGTATCGTTACATTTTATGGTGCGATAGACAAACTTTCTGTTCACTTTGAAATGGCAGAGTCTGACGAACAATATCTATTTGCGATTTGCCAGCCAAATGTAATGCAATAACACTGTTACGTTTATAATCCATTACAAATGTTTTTTTTGTTATAAAATTGATACATTAATGCTTTTCGTGGCTTGTGGACAATATAACGAACTGTCGCCAGTGTATATTTGACGTAGCTGTCATTACCCGTTTGACAGATCTGAAGTTGGGGACACTTCATATGACTAACTCTGTATACAAAGCTTCGTCAATCTGCCAGTACAATCTTGTTAATCAGGACAGTGACGAGTCCATGCATTACATTGGCATATACTACCCTTTAATCGCTCTATATTTGCAGCTTTAACTGCCGGTTGTAGTTTCGCAGGAACAGCAGATAATGCAGACAATTGATGGATGTGCAGCAATCAGGTGGCAGCTCCTTTTTTTACTTTTTAGGGAAATTAAAAAAAACCTTTCAAAATTTAGAATTTTTGTTATTTTTTTCTTTTGCATATCATAACACAGGTATGATGAATATAGGTCGTTTCGGACCCCTTCCTTCATTTTCTGAGTGGTGGGGGGATGCTTATTGCGCATTGTATTAATTAACATCCAATATTGAACGAATTTTTCGACTAAAGAGAACAAAATTTGCTTTCAAACAAGTTTATTTTATTAAGAATACATGTGGCAACCAAAACAAAAATCTTAATATACAGGGTCCGGCACTCGAAGTGTAATCTATTCAAAAGGTCATAAATATGGTTTGGAAAATGATTTTCATTTATTTCAATGTATATAATGTGTGAAAATAATCGAAAATTCAGAATCAATTCACTTTGGCTCGATATGACCACCTTTCACGTTGATCATTGCCGTGAGACGGTCAAAAAATGAATCACAAGCTGCCCGAACGTAACTTGCCGGTATTTTAACCCACTCACGGACAATGGCTTTTTTCAGCGTGAAGTTGGTGTATTTTTTTTAAGCTCGGACCTTGCTTTCCAAAATGGCCCAGAGAATAATCCATTGGATTCGCGCCTGGTGAATTCGAGAACTATTGTGTGGTTGAAATGAAGTGCGGAACGTTGTTTTTCAATCATTCTTGGTTCACTCGCGCTTTGTGAGACGGTGTAGAGTCTTGTTGAAACGTCCATGGTCTGTCACCGAAATGTTTGTCTGTCCATGGCTTCGAAACAGCCTCCAGAATACTTTCCCGATAATATGTCGGATTTACTTTGACGCCAGTCTCAATGAAAACGATTGAAGAGCGTCCATCCGTGGTTACAGCGGCCCAAACCATTATTTGTGGCGGTTGCTGCTTCCTGGTGGCCAACCGATGACTCAAACTCTCGTATGAATGATTTTGTCAAGTAAACCCTATCGTTTTGGGAGTTTACAAATTGCTCAATTGGGAAAATTTTCTCGTCAGAAAACACTTTCGGCCAAACGAAGCAACTCCTTCGTTCTCTCAAGTCTAACTTGTTGCTGCTTCGGTGTAAGATCATGCGCCTTTTGGATCTTGTAACGCTTGACCTTGAGCTCATTTTTCAACATGCGTCGGATGCTGCGGTCGGATATTTTTAGTTCTTTGGCCATTTGATTGGCACTTTGTCGTGGATTTCGCTCAAGTCGCTACTTCACTTTTCGAACCATCTCAAGTGACGTTGCAGTCTTCTGATAACCCCCTCCATGGCGTTTTGCGATGCTACCAGTATCATTATAACGTGTTATGGTGCGATAAACAAAAACTTTATTTACATCGAGGTGTTTGAGCTCACGAACAATCGCTGGTTGTGATTTCCCAGCTAAATGTAAAGCAATCACACTATTACGTTTGAATTCCATCGCTTATAACTTTTACGCTTGTAAACAATACTCAGCAATGTCACTTTGCAAATTTCTAAACAGCTGAAGCCAGTGTGACAGCTGCGACAACGGTCTGAAGCTGGTTACACTTCGAGTGCCGGACCGTGTAATGTTCTAATCTTGAAACCGCGAAAATTGGAGCTGCCTCCTTATTGCTGCACACCCCTTAATTGTTGTATAAGATGACACATCACAGTAAATTTGGGAAATTTAATGGCATTTTAATGATGTGTGTCTAAGAGTAGTTTTATCAATTAAAGATGAATGATTGGATTGGCCTGCCTCTAAAAAGGTTCCTTTTACAAAATTGAATAAAAAAATGTCGCAGTGTAAAAAAAATCCGTCCGACCAAGTATGTTTAGCGTTGTCGTTTTTTTTTTGAGTCGATTTTCAAACTAATAACGGCTCTCTGTGACGACACAAAGTTGTCGCATCAGCTGAAAACGGATCCATCATCCAGGTTAATTTATTATATACTTTTTCTTCTGTTGATAAATCAACATGAAATGTAGATGGAACTTTTTTTTTAGAGTAAGCCCAATTGTATCTGTGAGTGTATGTTACTATAAGTATTTGTTTGTTATATGTCAACTGCATAAAACATTTATTTGGGAATATAACAGCATATCTTTTCATCCTAGCAGGAGCCTATGGCCAATATCCACAGGCAACATACTATCAGTACGCACCACAAACTGCTG